>NJDC01003810.1:65554-93174 GCA_002245475.1 Calephelis virginiensis
TGATACCTACCCCAGCGCTGGCGTGATCGCTCTGTGGTACGCCTGACCAAAGAGCCAACCTACCACCGGGGAGATCAAAAGTATCACTACCTTTTCGCTTAGTCTCCGTTACACACAGTAAATCCAGGCATCTCTCATTCATTACATCAATCAATTCATTCATCTTCGCTTCCATTCCCCCTCTCACATTCCACGTGCCTATTTGACACTCTCCACTCCTCGAACTTTATTCACGTACTTATTTACTACCACCGGATCGGAACAGCGGTCACACAATGAGAAGATCCGGCGAAAGAAACTCAGCAGGTTTTTTTAATGGGAACTGATAGTTAGATACTTTATAAACTAAAAAAAAACACAAATTACAATCTAATAATAATAATCTCTTCCTTAATATCTAATATTCTTTATGTGACAAGATAGCAAACAAGTTGAAGCCTTTCCTTATGGCAAGAAATACCCGTGGTCTATAGGCAGTATAGATTTTATAGGTGCCTTACTGTTTTGTGGCCGCGATGTCAGGCCTATTGTGAAAGCCTACCGGCTACATACCGGTCTACCCCTAGTGGTCTCATTAATAATGGCCAATTCAAATTATGCTCGCCTTTTACGAATTGCCAGGCAGTGAGGCTGGTGATTTAATCTACTTGACGAATCCGGACCAACACGAGGATAAAAAATAAACTCAAAGTAAAATAATAAGGTATAATAAGATCAAGTCGAACAAAATAAGGCGAGATGTTTTTGCCTGATGAAATAGGCACAGGTAGACTTGTAGGTTGTTAAAAACGAAAATCCTATAAAATAAACATTTGAGTCCTTTGACCAATAAAGTACTTTAAATTTATCGAGAGCCGTTGATGATCTTTGTCTCAATTTAACGAAATGTCTACGAAGAACGGGCTTAATGTTGTAAGTAAGTAATACTGAACTGGGTCTTCATTTTTTAAAAAAGAACGTGTCTTAACTAGGCACGTTCTTACTAGTCTGTGAAAAAGAAAATGTAACAGTATCCCAGAAAAAAACGCCCTGATTTGGTGTTGATCTTCTTCTTAAAGATAAGAAATTGGAGTGTCTGTTTGTAATATTAAAATTACTACTTGTTACTACTCTTTTTGGACTATAAGGTTGTACATACGCCAAAATAACATTTTTTATTATGTAGTCTGTCTGTTTGTTCCGAATATTTGGACCGATGTCAATTTTTTTTTTCAGAATCGACTACTAGTTATTAGCTTCTAAGACAAGCATTTAAATTACATTACCATGTCAATAATTAAAACCATGCGAGTAAATGAGAAAATGAAAACTTTTTTCAAGCTGTAACACTGCAATTTTGGTATATTGGTTAACCTGAGTAAAGTGACATTATCAATCATAGACAAATGAGAAATGACAGCGATGTCATGACTCATGTGTTGGCAGCATTGTTGCTAGTTCATTCTGCATGTCGCGGGCCGTGATTGCTCAATTAAATAAAATAAAGTGCAAGAGTGGAAAAAGTATAACTCATTAAAGTCATTATTCCAAACTCTGAATGATTATTTCATTATAGATTGTCCATTTTGTAAATCTAAGCAGTTATTTTATACAGTGTGGTTGTGAAACTGTGTGTTCAAAGTGAGACTATAACCCAATAGAATACAACATGAATAACACAAGAACGCCTAAAACCTCGCCAATTACTAATGATTATGATATTTCGAACACAGTTTTGGGACTAGGAATCAACGGCAAGGTAAGCTTTATACGATTTTTGTACACGAACTACATCTCGTTTGTTTACAAAGATGACGTAAAATACAAATTTATCACAACTGGTTTTTACATTCCTTGGAAACGTAACGTCACAAAAATATAACGTTTATAACTTGTCACACTGCACTAATTTGGGATGGAGTACATATCTTTAAAAAATAATTCTGTCTTATGACTCATGTTAAGTACTTACGTATTTTACATTAATTACAAAATGTACATTGTATGCTGATTGAATTATGTTTTAAGGAAAAATCCCACTTGAATGTTATTTATTGTTAAAGTAGGAAATAACGAACTTTTTTGTCAATGGAGGATTAAAATCACTGCAGTATTTTAATAGGTACATTGTTGTGATGACAATCAATTTTAAATAATCACAGAGGAAGCATAAAACCTCCTTGGAACTAATGGTTTTGTTTTACAAAACACTAGAACTCAGTATATTTTTTAGAGTATTTTTAGATTATATGTGTGAACTTCCTAACTGTTAGATAAATATATAAATAACAATAAATATTGTGGACAAGTTACACAAATTGTATCTAACCCCAAAGTAAACAAATTATATGCTTGTGTTATGGGTGCTAGTCAACTATACTAATACATAGAAATTATTAAGTAGATGCCAAAATAAATTTATTAAACACCCAGACCTGGAAATGCAGACATCTAAATGTTCATCACACAAATGCCTGTCCTCGCTGGGAATCGAACCCGAGCCCCGCTGTAAGTCGGTGTAGCTAGGTGTGTCCGCTAGCCTCTCAACCAACGAGAGATTCAGATGTATGTTTAAATGTCAGAAGTATATATTAGTTTCTTGCCTCTTGCCTATATTATTATATCCCTTTCTGCTAATAAAAATATAATATCAAATAAATAAAAACCTTCCAAATAATAATTATCTTAGCAATCTTTTAAACTTAAGGCTTTATGGTAAGAAAGAAAATACATTTGTTTGCGGAATATGCATATTAAAGCTGTTACAAAATTATTTAAGATTTCCAACGTTGTGGTGTGCAAATATTTTAATATTTATAAAAGTAATTATTTAATTAAGTACACAATGTTTTAATATTCATATTAAAAATAGTTTTATATTTGTTACAATTTGAATTATAAATTACAAACAATTTTAAAATGTAAATAAATTTAACACTGTCTACCCGATATATATTGGTAATATGTTATAAAGTGAGTTAACATTGCTTTTTTATATTATTTTTATATATTTGATACACTAAAGCAGCTTAAAGCCAATGTTTACACTGCACTTGTCTAAATTGACAAAAGCTCTTTTGATTTAAAATAATTATCTGGACTCCTTTTAATATAATCCGTGAATAGCCTCCACTGATGGAGCACACACTATCTGGTAACTTTTTCCACAGATGCATAACACGGTTTAAAATTAGTATTGCTAGTACTTATCTACCTAATGTATAATACCAGATTTCCCTGGTGGCTTTTCTTATGTTCCAAATTTTATAATAATTTGTAGTTTATATGCTATTCTAATGTAAAAACTATATCACTGTGACATTTTGTCAAAATCTATTCCATAGTGTTTGTGTGCATCAAAATCATTCACACATAAATCTACTCTGAAAGTTGGTTAAATGTAACTAGGTACATAACATTGTGTAACTTATTCTTTACCTATCATATTATGAACATACTACCTTATCTGTAAAATTGATATGAAGACATTCTAACTTCTGTATTTATACAGATATAATAATATATAATATCTTTTTATAAATATGTCGAGTCATTGCTTTAATAATTAATTTTTGAGTCTTATGTCTAAAAACCATATCTGACGTCATATTTTGATAATTAATTTTTAATTTTCTGTGGGTTTTATATGATAGTCCATCTTCTTTACATCTGGATGGATGTAGGTACCCAGGGAGACTTAGATTGTCATTTCACAATCAAATCGATCGGGTATTATCAGAAGGTGGTGTCAAGAGTCACAGAAACTGGTGTGTTTGTTGAAAAGAGTAAAGAATGTGGAGGAAGCCAGATAGGTCTGCCATGATTGTGAGGTTTGACACTCAATACTCTGCCAACCTCGTAAGGGACTTGGTGTGAAGATATGTCAGTACAGTTGTATAATGAAGATATTCTTTTTGTATTTATTTATGGTATTAGAATACAATTACATAATAGGATTACATGCTGGCAAAGGTATCTGCAGATGCCATATTGGAAAATATTATGAAACAAAGTAATGTGTCTGTAAGTCGCTGTTGTCGCTTACCATCAGGAGACCCAAGTGCTTGTTTGCTGCTATAAAAATACCAATACCATAAATGAATTGTTTGCAACAAATTGGAAAACTACAGATGGTTTTTTCATTTAGTTTTCACCAATAGGTTGAACAGTTACTGCTGGAAGTTTAGATTGGTATAATTAGTTAAGGTTTTGTGTAAATTTGTTAAATTATGACATTGAAAATGCTACCAAAACCCTTTGATTATTATCTAAAATAACAGTATAATTCCGTTTTTATAGATCTGCCACAAAGTCCTTCAAATTAAGGGTTAAGAAAGTTGGGAAGCAATAAGCCAAACTGTATCCATTTTTTTTATTTTGTTATTGTATAGATTTTATTTCAATATTGTTTTAATTTCTGTTCATTTGGTGAAACTTGGAACATTATTAACATAGTGTACTGCTTCTTCACAAATTTCTAATTTTTCTTAGCAATAACATATTCTATTTTCATAATTCGACATATCATGTCGGTTTCTAATGGTAAAAGAATGTTTTATATTAGTCCAGTACTTTCCGTGACTATTTAATACAAAGAAACAGTCAAATCATTCCTCTATATAATATTATATTATAGATGACATACTGGCAGCAGCACCACCTACCGGATCAAATTGTATTTTTTAATCATCCAGAAAACCATTGGAATACCCCAACAAAACTTCGTCACACTCGAGACAAGACAAAACTGTATAGGAAAGCATTCACTAGTATCTTGAATGTGTCAATCAATGCATTCAGTGAACATCTTTATGACAGACTAGATGACAGGCCATTGAACTATTGATTATATGAATAGTATTTATTAGTCATTACTGTCTGATGACATCAGAATTGTATTTACCAATATTATTATTTTTAACTCGTAAGTATTCAGTTTTGCTTGTGTATTCCAACACAATCGATTCTTTTTTTTGTATTAGTTGAAAATCAAATTTCGAGTTATTTTTAAACGATTTGTTCCTAGCCAAATGAAAATATGATTTTTTATAATATATCATCTTCATTTTTTTATATCATAAGACTGCAAAAAAATACACCACTCTCCAAATTAGGAACAACAATACAAGAAACAATACTTACCATGAGTTGTATACATCATAGATTATATAGATGCATCTTTGTCTTAAAGTGAGGATTAGCCTTGTGTTATTCTGAAGAGTTTAACAAAATGTAAAAATATGATAGCAATAAGGCTTTTAGTTGTAGTTGGATCTGTAATACTTAATATTGTAGTATGGTTGACAATTTTGTTTGTTTAAATCAATTTTTAAATGGACTTTATGTACATATCTGATATTTGGTAGGTTGTGTCTGTGTTTAGATAGATATTAGTAAGTTATTTAGGCTGATTTAAAACATTTATATGTCGCAATGCACACACATATACGGGCCGAAAGCTGCTAGCCAAAGAGTTCACAACTTATGGGGGTTGGCTGTTTTTCTATGAGTTAAAATACAGCCTATGTAGTAAATAACTGAGAAAGAGTAGAAACAACTAATTGATCGTAACATCTTAAAATTCATCATAACAATAAAAAACACGTCTGCTTGATCACTCACTACACTGTATACAAACATTACCATATTGTCTAACAAACAGCTGTAGCGTACACCCATCTGTTGCTAAACAAACTATCTTAAACATTGAAATAAGACTTCTACTATGACAGCACTATGAAAATATGTCATGGTATAAGTCTCTACGCAAATCCCACGAAGGGGGAACCCCCTATTTTCACCCCGCCCCTTAGCGCGATTGTCAACTAAATAATGTACCCCCTGGAAGTCCCAATCCGGTTCTCGGATCATAGTTGAATTAAGAATTACAATCCCGCAGATTCCCTTGGTCATCCAATGACAGGGACAAACTATTGTTAGTGACGACCTCTATACAAGAGAGTGATCCAAACACACACACACACACACACACAAACACAAACACACACACACACACACACACCTATGTAATATGTTAACCTACACCTAACACCTAGTAATATGTTCGACTTGTTAATACTAATTGTACTAATTTATAATAATACTATTTTAATTAATTTTGTTTTTTAATTAATTTAATTAATTAATTTTGTTTTATTTTTAATTATACTATTTTATAATAAGCTTAATTGTGCACAATAAAGAGTTCATTAATTCATTCATTCACACACCACAGACAAAGAAATAAGTCAAACTTACAACACCTCTCTTCTTTGATGCTCTGTAGAAGAACTGCAAAAGATTCAACTAGGATGCTTCATTTAAACCATCAGCCATGTCCCATATCATTCATCACGTCATTGTAATCAAATCCTCTTCACCAGAAAACATGTAGGTACAGAAGTAGTTCAGCCCAACCGAATAAGTCCAAACTCGACGGTTTTACCAGTAGACATACCAGGGTTACATCTCCTATTTTGGAACTCCATCATCAGACCAGCTCAGTTGTACCAGGATTAGTGTTTTAACTGCAAGGTTCAAAAAACAAGTATCTTCACGCCCATATCCCTGAAGAGGTAGGCAGAGGTCCAACCAAGGCACCCACGACTAGCCGAAGACACTAAGTTCCACAAATTAATAAGAATTTTTAAACTTAAATCCCTTAGCTATCCCCCAGTTCAACCATCACGTCCTTTTCATTTAGTCCTCGTTATCAGAAAATACGGACAGATCTAGTTAAGGCGAATCGAATGAGCCGAAACTCGATGGATTTACCAGTAGGCATTCCAGGGTTACGTCTCTTATCTTCGGGCTGCGTCATCAGACCAGCTCAGTTGTAACAGCATTCTTTAGTGTCTTAACTGTAAGGTCTCACATATGTTCAGAAGTGAAAGAAATACCCATAGCGCATTTAATATCTATTTCGATGCTTACGAAAAAGCTGCAAATGAGCTGATGACCTTGGACACCTGGATCTTTGTAAACTAAGGCTAAGAACCATCTCAATCATGAAAGCTTTTAAACAAAAAAATACCGCGTAAACACACACAGCGACGTCAAACTTATAACATCCCTCGTTTTGTGTTTGGGGCTAGTTAAAAAAATTTAATAACCCCGACGAAACCTATAGCTTGTATAGGCTAACGGCCGTCTCGATCACGTCAGTTTTCTAACAGTAACACTAAAATTAAAACAAATCAATAACCCTATACGAAACTTGCATGCAGTGTAGCAACTTGCAAAGCATCATCGCGATCTCGTTAGCCTTCAAAATAAAAAATCCGGATCCGAATTGGTCAAAAGATATGAACCCACCGACCGACACACATATTTTCCGTCGCGGGTAAAAAAATCGGCATTGATATCGATCCATTCGTTGTAATGACACAGACAAACACACAGACTCGTCAAACTTATAAAAACTCTCTTTTTTTCCTCGGAGTTTAAAAATCCCAGTTGCCTACACGGACCTTCATTAACAAGGTCTTTCAATGATTTAACTTCTTTATTGTTAAATCATTATTATATCACAAATATATAACTATAACTGATAATATTGATTTAATGTACTTTATAAGCATTTTTATTGAAAAATATTAGTGTTCTGCACTTCTTCAACACATAAACTATAAGTGTGCCAAATTTCATACTCCGTCCGCAAAAATTTCGTAACAAGGGGTCCAAAGTTTTGGCATCACGTATTAATATATAAAGGTATGCAAAGATTTAATAGTGTGCCTAGTTACAGCTTTTGTACTTTTTTAGCACAGTGATAATAAATTGATCCAATTTAATATAATTGGGTTGTAACTTCTGTAACTTTTCCGCTAATACTGTCCATTTTGTGTGGTACCATTAAAAACGTTGCTACCATTAAAAACGTCAAAAAAATAAAAGAAGTCGTATTAATATCTTTACGCCCAAATCCCCGAAGGGGTAAGCAAAGGCACAACTAGGGCACCCATGACTAGCCGAAGACACTAAGTCCCAGTAAAGAAACACTGTTTGTATATTGAAAGTATTTCATAAGAGAAATAGAGATAATTAACCATTAAAATAATTTTTCGTTTTAAATTCTTGTCAGTTTGGTTGTATTTTACAGATGAAATGCTTTTTTTTATGATATTGGAAGGCAAACAAGCCGACGGATTTCCTGATGGTAAGAAATTCCCGCCGCCTAGAGACACCAAAGGTTGTAATAATGCGTTGCCAACCTGAGGCCGGGATGTTAGGCCTCGAGCAAAAGGAAGTTTACCGGCTACCTTACCCTCCGAACCGGAACACGTTAACGGCAAGTGTTGGACGTTATGGCGGCAGGAATAGGTTAGGCGGTGGTACCAATCCGGGTGAGTGGCTGCGAAACTCTACCACCCAGTCAGATGTAACGGTGTTAGTGACGCTAAACTTATGCTCGCCTTATACGAGCTGCCTGGCAGGAAGGCAGATGGTCTATTCTGCAAAGAAGCCCAGACCAACACGGGGGACTAAAACAATTTTGATTTGTGGTTTTGTTTAAATGTTAACTTGTAGTAATGTTTTATATGTTATATCAAAATCTGAGAAGTAAAAGCTGAGAAACATTTATAGCCTACAATTTTTTTATAGCCAACAACTTGTATGCTGTCTATATGCCACACGATCAGGAAAGCCATTTGCATTTTTGCTGTCTAAAGTTGTCACTTTTTGAATTAGTATATTTCTACCCTTGTGCCTTACAAAAAACCTATTATTATAAGCATAAAGGTAGAAACATATAATACTTAACTGTAAAAAAAAATAAAGCATCTTCTAGAGATCACTGTAGATTTCCCTGGTGTTTGACTATATTGGTATGAGATTAGCTTATAATATTTATATTCTACCTCTACGGGGAAAACATATAGGTATTTTTTTTATCAAGCAAACACAACACATGAATTTTTTTATCAATATGTATGTAACTTGTAGATGTCAGTGACAATAATTATGTTTTATTAACCTGAAACTGGAATGACATATTGTTATTGTAGCCGCCAGGAAAAGTAAGACTGCTATAGTACGTACATACATATCTTCACCCCAAGTCCCTTACGGGGTAGGCAGGAATTATCGAGTGCCAGACCTCACGATCCTGACAAACCTGTTTGGCTTTTT
Source organism: Calephelis virginiensis (assembly GCA_002245475.1). NCBI lineage: Eukaryota > Metazoa > Arthropoda > Insecta > Lepidoptera > Riodinidae > Calephelis > Calephelis virginiensis. The sequence continues at coordinate 74,666 of NJDC01003810.1, forward strand.
TTACAACCTTTTCATACAAGCACGCCGGTTTCGGATACTCTTGACACCACCCTCGGATAATATCCGAGTGATCTGATCCTGGAATTTCAACCTTAGTCTCCCCGATACCTATTTCCATCCACATTCGCTTTAAATTTGCTTTGTCAATCTTTCATCTGTCATTCTTTCCACAAGTTCGAACTAGCGGAGCATGCCCTTTCTCATTTTAACAACAACACATTCTTTTTATCCTAATTTTTCTCGAATCTCACTGTTACGAATGCGGTCAGCGAGCGTTACACTACAGATTTTCTGCAGCGCTCTCATTTTTACCGCGTTTATCCTACTTTCATGCTTTTTGTTACATACCCAACTCTCACGTCCATACAATAACGTTGGGATAAGCACAGAATTATGCAAAGCTACCAAGTCTGTTTGACTGGACTAGCAGTATAGTACAGACAGCATTTTAAATTAGTGGATAATTCCATTAGTAAGCGATTGGGTTGTGTCAAACCTACACCGTATGTGCGTAGTATTAATCATTATGTGAATCATCCAATGCCAATATCAGCCAAACAACTCATGAATGAGTTTTGATAATATTGACCGTTGGTGTTGTTTTATGTAACACTAACCGTTTCCCGCGCCTTCGTCTGCGTTTGTCAACCAAAACTTATCTACTACTACAGTCGCTTAAAAACAGGAAGTCTTTCTTTAACGTCCAATGGGGTTTTCATAACGCAGCACAAACTCTTAATATTGAATTGAAATAGATGAGTTCATAGTGTCACATCCTATCGGATTCTCCGGATCCAATAATCGTGGCAAACGCGCGCCTCCCCCCCAATCCAAGCAACACTAACTCATACACCGTCGCTGACGGTCTCGGCGACGACGGCGACTATTGCGCCCGGCGCCTAACACCGAGCGACGAGGCCGCCACTATTCCTCCATCCAGTCCACCCAGTAACCAGAACGTAGCACCAAGTCGAGCTACGGTGTCCCGGGAGACAGCCCTTGTTGCAGGCGTTGTAGGGAACAGTCCAATCCATCTAAATAATGATGTCTCCGGCTGAGCACTCTGCTCGGCCCACACAGCCCGCTGAAGTTGTAAAAACCGCAAGGTTGGCAACACAACTATTTTTTTCAATATTTTTTTTACTTTTATTGTAGTTGCAGATTCACAAAATACACTGTTTTTTTTGCTACTTTTTACGTGTAACTGTTTACATGTTAGGCACAGGATAACATAAGATTTAACTGGATATGCACCAGTCAAACCCTCACGGTGACCATCCATTCGGCAGGTAACAATTCTCTTCCCACTTCCATCTAAGTACAAGAACATGTTAATCCTCTGGAGTACCGTGTTAATAGACAAGGCAGCAGTCATTTCTGATGCCTTGACCCTATTCAAGAGCAAAACTGTAAAACCCAACCATGTAGGCCGAACGACCTGTCACCTGCCTGCTTTTTATGTGCTCCGTCATGGATTAGAAGGGAAAAGTATAAAGGACCTATAACTTCAAAGCTCAAATTATGTTTCGCGGAGTTTATATCCCTTCGCAGACAATGAGCCATGCAGAAAGTTTCGTTCATCAAGCGCAAAGCCCATACCACTAGATTTTGCCACATCTTTTCGCAAGCCATATTTAGATAAAGTTAATCAATTCATTCAATCTTATAGTTCTGTAATAAAGTATTTCAGTTTCTTCATTGTAGTAATCACTCACTTATCAAAAACCCCGATAACAGTACTTCCCATAGTGCTCAAATATTAAATTTGATATCAAGGCTAACATTTTCATTTTTTAAACGACATATATCCTGAAGTCTGTAAATTTGACCTCCATGCTTTGGCATTTTAAATGTAGAAGGGCAAAGATATTTTTATTTCAAGGAAGAGACAAAGGTTTATTTACGAAGGCTCGTTAATACTTTTTAAGATCTTTGTGACGTCACGTCACTCACGTCACTGTGTGGCTGTAATTTCCTTTTGCAGATGTCAAGGTATTGCATCCTTGGTGTAAGAGAACCTTTCATTTTAAGCTCCTAAATGTCAGTCTTACGTTTTCGTAACTTGCTCGTTAAGGCTAGGATATTCGAGCGCTGTTGGCAGTACGCGCTACGTCAAACACGGCGCTGCGATTTTTTTTTTATAAAATTTTACAAATTGTAGTATAAAAGAAAAAAAATATGTGAAAAAGTAAGCATTGAATTTTCTTTCAAAGTCTAAAAAGTTTCTTTAAAAGCCTATTTTACTACATATTTTTTGGAATTTCGAGCTTGACAAATTTCTCATAAAACCTTAAAAAGTATAAAAAATCTGTAATCTATTTTTTTATGATCGATTGAATTTAAAAGTATCGAGTATTAAGTCTTACGGCCAATATTAATAATCAATCCTAATCCAAAACTCGCTGTCCAAGATTGATATTTTGATCCATTTTTATGTTATCACTTGCCAATAATATATCTGTGCACAGGATAAATATGAGAACGACGTATAGGATAGGCCGGCGGATACGCAGCTATCTAGATTGCTTGAAATCCATTAGATTGAGATACATTATTAACATTAGCCGTTGTTTATCGAACTATAATATTCTTGTTTCTTTTAAAAACAAAACAAAGCCAAGTTGATGGATTAAAACCGAATCAAAAATAGCCTTTACTTAATTGAGCTGCCGAAGTGGCGTGCAATAGTTAGTACTTATAAGTATGTCGAAACTCGAAAGATGCGAACTCATATTCATGTCAAGTAGACAAAGATTAAATAGTAAAAAGTACCTACTAATTATAGTAGGTATAATCTAGCAAAATAAAAATACCCATAAAAGATTTATAGTCCCGTCAATCTGGACATTCCGTGAGACGTCCCAATAAGCTGAAAATCAGTGAAGTTGTTCAAAATACAATTATAAATAAAATTTAGAAATTAAGAATCATTGTATTGCATGGTAAAAAATTTAATTCAAGGTCAAAGGTCAAAAGTCAAAAAAATGAGTTTTCGCGATTTTCAGGGAAACGGTAAGTTTTATCGGAAAAATATCTCGGGCGAAAATTGTAGATCATAAAAATATCTACAAAAAACGTATTTATATTTTTTTCATACGACTCACTATTTTTGAAATATTACGATCTTCAAAAATGGTATTATTACTTGATTTTGGTATTTTTGTGCGATGTTTGGCAAGATTAAAGGTTTATAGTAGTTATGCGAATAATAACACTTTACTGATTTTTAGCTTGTTGGGACTTTTTATTTCGCTTATCTTATCATTTGGTCTAATTTGACCGGACTATTAGATTTGTATGAGATTATCATCACCAATATACATTATACTCTAGTGTTCCGGTATTGGCGTTAACCACATGAAATCTCGAATTCGATACTCGGGTTGGACAACTTAAAGTGTAATAAATGCCCGGTTGACGATAGAAAGAAAGAAAAAGAAAAAAAATTATTTATTTGTGGAATATGTGTGTAAATGAGACGTTACAAAAATATTTAAGTATATCAACATATTCTACCATATTTTGGTGTGCAAATATTTTAATATTTATAAAAAATATATAATTTGATTACATAAACTATTACTTTAATTATTTATAGTTATAACTGGTTCAATTATTTATTACCAAACATTTTAAAACTATAATTAAATTTAACCCTGCCTACCGTAAAACTACCACTACTACCACTGTAATAGGTTTGTTACCTATCACATAGTGGGACTTCTTTAATTTATTTGGCTAGTCATTGGTGCCTTGGTTGTAGTTCTGCCCATCAGTCAGGGGATACGGGCGTAAAGATACTTCCATAATTATATATTACATGTATACTGTATAGTATGTAATATCAATGTCTTATAGTCACACTCAGAGACTTTTATTATCTTTTAAACATACTAAATTAGTCTCGTCTGACAGTTAGAAAGTATACGTATTTTTTTCTAGCTGTCAAACGAAACTAATTTAAAAAAAGTGCGCCATTAAAAAACGAAGATACAATGAAAAAAGGAATATGAGAACGTGTGCCGTGAATATTTTTTTTTAATTTTTTATCTGTAATTATTTGTTTAGTATCATTTCGGTTTCTCAAGTTTCGCAAAATTACATTGTAATAGTTTTGCTGCACAGTTGCACTGTAGCTTCGATTGTAGTACCTACATGCAGTTCATTTTAAAATATCTAGTAGAATTTATTATCTATATATTAATACGTGATGCCAAAACTTTGGACCCGTTTTTACGAAAATTGCGCGGACACAGGAACATAAAATTTGGCACACTTATAGTTTATGTTTAGGAGAAGTGCAGAACGTAAAAGTACATTAAATCAATAAACAACATAACCCACCCTACCATGCATTTGACACACACAAACAAATATATTGACGATAACGATAAAAGATCACAGATGGCGCACAAACTATAATCATAGAGTTTGGAAACAAAGTAGTTGGTGTTGAGAAATGAAGATGGCGTTCTTATCAACAAGATATTAAAATTTATTATGGTCGAATTTCGACCAACGGGCAACTACTAGTAAGTTTAAACAAGCTTATGACGTGAGAAAAAATTTGAAATAAGAGTTCGTTAAATGATCCATAATTTTGAACAAATTAAAGGCCACCATTTTCCAAGTGGTAGATTTTGCCGGCCGTTCCGCCATTATGGATCGATGGAAAACTTACGATAAACTAGGATGATTTTACGACCGAATAGATAATATTAGTCACGCCTAGGGTTGCCAACAAAGTAAGGTCTAATTTTTTAAATGGTAATTAATAAAGTATTAGAAAACAGTATGTTTAAATATATTGTTATATTTCAATATTGACGATGCTGTCCATTTCTCATTGGTTTTAAAAATTGGAAACATATTTTTGTTCAATTATTTTAAATGTTTTACTTAATTTTCCCCGTGTTGGTCCGGGCTCCTTTGCAGAATAGACCATCTGCCTTTCTTGCCAGGCAGCTCGTAAAAGGCGAGCATAGGCTTATCATCACTAACACCGTGACATCTGACTAGGTGGTAGAGTTTCGCAGCGACTCGCCCGGATTGGTACCACCGCCTTACCTATTCCTGCCGCCATAACGTCATGACGTGTTCCGGTTCGGAGGGTAAGGTAGCCGGTAAACTTACTTTTGCTCGAGGTGTAACATCCGGACCTCAGGTTGGCAACGCACCATTACCATCTTTGGTGTCTCTAGGCAGTGTGAATTTCTTTCCATCAGGAAATACGTCTGCTTGTTTGCCAACCTATAACATAAAAAAAAAATTACAAACACGTTGGTATTTCAATTAGTTTAATTCATTCATATATTATACATATTTGTATTAATTTGCTTCAATCAAACTTCAAAAATGTTTTTGAATATTTACAGCAGATACAAAATGAAGCATAATATATGCAAATATTTTTAAAGTGTAATATATATTTTTGAAAATAGAAAAGGATACTTTATCCTCTTTGTTTATATATAATATGAAACATCATCATTGGATTGGTATTTGAAATTGTATGACTATTTCGTTAGGACAATAAATCATGCTAGATGTTTGTCCTTCAACGACAATCTCCATTAAAATAAATGATTGGCAACCCTTGTCGTACGCGTGATAACGTTATCGAGACGCTTGTTAGGCGCCCTGATAATCGATATTGGATTTTATACCCAATAGGGGCAGCTTCTAAAAGGTCGTTTATTTATAGATAGGCAATTTAGGTATAGGTATATTAATCATCTGAATGATTAATCAGGGTAGGAAATTTTCTTAATTTCCTGTAAGATACTGGCCATTATTGTTTATTTAAATTGATTTAAAAAATAATTTAGCAAGCAAGCAATAAGGCTTTGGAATTCTCTCCCCGTAGACATCGGGAAAGCTTTAAATATAAATATTTTCCGAAATACGTTAGGGCGTGCGTATTTGTTACCTCTGTGGTCTAACGGTACGTTGTCAAACTTGACTTCTTTGGGTCCCGGGTTCGATCCCCGGATCGGGCAACAAAAAAATGCGTATTTCCAATTTTCTAATAAAAATAAGTAAAATAAGATATGTGCTCGGTTGGCAATAGGCTTGCCACTTCTCGCATTGTGGGACTTAGTTTCTTCGGCTAGTCTTCGGTACCCTGGTTTTATCTCTGCCTACCCCTTCGGGGATATGGGCATGAAGATATTTACTTTTTTTTACGTTGAGGCGTCACTTTTTTGTTTAGTGTGATTTAGGTTGCATTTAACTTTTCTTGTTTGTTTTCTGTAAATACCTATCTACAATGAAAACAAGCTTCTGCTTTTAGGTTATTTGTTTCCGTCTAGTGTATGCATTTTTATAATTTTAAGAGCACAAGAATATTGTTCCATACCCTAGGGTTGTCATTAAGAGATCGCTGACTTGGCGATAAGGCCGCCTTTGTGTATCTTAGGCCCACTTGCACGATCCTAGGTTAACTTACTTAACCCGAAATTAGTTTCCGATACAGGGTTAAATCATTATTTTCTCTTGCACAACCTCGAGCTTGCGCTAAGCCATAGGTTATATTATTAACTATTTAATCCCCCGAAGTTGGAGGGTTATATTTCTAACTCTCGATTTGTCAAGTCAAAATTATGAGGTTATTTCGATTTGTGTTGTGTGTTTGAAGATAAATAACATAATAAGTTCCTATACTATTTTTAGAATGATTATAAGTAATCATTTGTTTTCTGATGATGATGAAGAAGTTGTGAATTCAGATTTTTTTAATAGAAGAATTGCGGAACAAATAGACCATTTTTGTTTACAGAGAGACAAAGCATTTCATAGAGGATTTAGACTTGAAAAAGGAAACGTTTTATATTTATTAGATAAAATTGAGGATAAATTAATACAGTCTACACACAACCAGCCTGTTTACAGCGAGGCTTTATCACCAATGAACCAACGTCTGTGCACGTTAAGGTTGTATGCAACTGGAAGTCAATTATTGACTTGTGATTTATCGGTTTTTACAGTATCTGATTAAGAAGATTTCCTATTGTTTCTAGAGGAATTCAAGTGCACTTAAGTGGATACCTGGTATAATTATAGTAACTTGCGTTCTACATAATTTGGCACGTCCAAGAAATGACAAAGTGCCTTCTACTGATCCTGAATATCCTCTTTTAATTGGAAGCAGAAGCAGCCAATTCACAATCCAACTGTGTTAGGAATACCCGGGGATCTAGCGCATGTAAAGTGCTAATGATACAACATTTTGGGCGATTGATTTGAGTAATTATTTTTAAAAATATTATCTAAAATAAGAAATATATATCTCAGTTGAAGTTTGTTTATTTCACTTTTTTCTAAGAAACATAATTAACACAATTTTCCGTAATAAGAATATTTTGGCTTAACGTCTTCAATTTCCATTCCATTAACTTATTTTATTTCAAAGGGCGACACAATTTGGTGGTGGTTATTTTAAATCTTATTACTAAAAAGTAATGCAAAACACGAAATAAATAACTACTAATTTGTTGTTACAAATTGTAAGCTGTCAAAACTATTGAACAATAAACAACTAAACACCTTGTCATTATGAATCTGACATAAAAAAAAGACGTAAATAACAAATTCCTGTTGCGAGAAAGATATGAGAATACTTGTGTAATACGTTATTGATGATGTAAAAATAATGAATGAATTTGAGTTTCCAGAGTAAAAATGTTGGGTTACTATACCCAGAGATAATTTTTGTTGGTGCAAGATAAATCCCGAGTTAAAGATTGACAAATTAACTTCAAGTTTACAACCTCGGAGTTATGTAATTGTTCTACGAATTCCGTGCAAGTGGGCCTTAAAGTTTAAGTTTTATTTGATGTATTTGCAATTTCTCTGTTATTTGTGTTACTGTATCTACAGTTTGTTTTGCTGAAAAACTATAATTAATATAAAGTTGTTTATGTTCACCGTTCTTAATTATTTAATTACTACTATTGGTTTCGACCAATAGTAGTAATTAAACCATACCCAACCAACCAACCAATTCGACCATAATAAATTTTAATATCTTGTTGATACTCGTAAGAGCACCATCTTCATTTCTGAAGACCAATTACTTTGTTTCCAAACTTTTTAGTGCGCCCTCTGTGACCTTTTATCGTTATCATCAATATATTTGTTTGTGTGTGTCAAATGCATGTTAGTGAGGGTAATGTTTTATTTACTGATTTAATGTACTTTATAATAATTATTATTTAAAAAATAATATTTTTGCTAATGCGTTCTGCACTTCTCCTACACATAAACTATAAGTGTGCCAAATTTCATACTCCTCCGTTAGCGCAATTCGTAAAAAGGGGTCCAAAGTTTTGGCATCACGTATTAATATGTATATTATATAGATTTACAAGATTGTTTTTTTGGTATTCATTACATGGTTAATTATCAACACAATTTTCAAAATGTAAATAAATTTATTAACCCTATTCACCGTAAAGTGTCACCGCCATAAACCTAGCCAAACAGGAGAAGAAACGGCAAAACAAACTCCCCGGCAGCCAGGACTATAACCAATTTGTAATATACGGTATGTTCCGTACATATGTATGGTATCTATGGTGGTTACGAAATTTTAAATAAGTTATTGTAGTCAAGTTTGTAGCAACACAATTATTATCACCTGCCTAGCAAACAAATCGTAAATAAACTGTAATAATCACAGTGTCACAAACTGCTCGTCTGTGTGTTTCAGGGCCGTGGAGATAAGAAATAGACGCATTTTATCATGTTTAGCAAGGGACTACAGTACTACTGTTTAAATGATGCGCTTCGGCTTTACACTTTTAACTCTTTTTACACTTTATACTTTTATTTTTATTTTTTTCTGACCTAATCTAAATTATTGTGTGTAATAACAACTCTTTTCTTTCTTTCTTTAGGTTTTGGCCTTCACGTTAGTATTTAGCCATTAGTCAAGTAGAAATTTGCATCAGATTTTATATCAATTTCAATTAATTTTAATTAGTCATCAGTCATAAGTCGTCAGGAAGTCATGTCAGGCTCTAGGGTAAAGCTGTGGCCTGTTTACTCAAGCTCATGTAATGAGATTTGGCGGCATCGAAGAAATACACGATACGCTAATTTCTTTATGATTATTTCATTTGTGCACTTTCACAGTTCACTGAACAAAATTGTACAAAATGCCACCAAAATTGACTAATTTCACTTAATATACTTAAACACGAAATTCAATAATTATAATAAAACTTCGACCGTCTTTTCTCTCGATGGCGTCAAAACTCTGTAATAACAACTCTATATAGATATCTTTGAAATACATTCGGATTTCCGAAGCTAGACGAATATAGTCGAAGCGCAAAGTTTAAATAGTACTACTGTAAGTAGGTATGTACCGTCTCGTTGGTCGAGTGGCTGGCACACACGCCAAACTAAACTGACTAACCACGAAGCTCGGGTTCGATGCCCGACGGAGGCAGGCATTTGTGTGATGAACATTTAGATGTTTGTTTCCGGGTCTGGGTGTTTATTAAATTTATTCTGGTATCAATATTAAGTATCTATGTGTATTAGTATCGTTGACTAACACCCATAACACAAGCATAAAATTTGTTTACTTTGGGGTTAGATTTGTGTGTGTAAGAGGTATGTATGTAGAGTACATCCCATACATATTAACGTGTATATTATGTTCCGTGTTTAAATCAAAACTGTTGAACTTATTTTAACCGTAAAGAAGGATTAGGAATAATTTTTATTCCGACATCCCGATATTACAGGTGGACTACAAGTTTTACAAATTTTAATACAAAACCGACTTGACCTAATGTTCTGAAAAGTGCTAAAAATTTAAGAACATATTGTTGAGGCAATTTGAACAATCAATTATTGTCCTTTACATGTTGTTGAATAATTATGCCCGCACTAACACGGGGAAATTATTTTGGTAAGCTAAATTATGGCTCTGAATTTGCTATGATAAAACTGTATAATATAATAAATAGTGTACGTGAAAGTGATTTTTGATACTTGATGATTTAACAATTTATTCGTTTATAGTCTGATAATGTGTCCATATAAATTAATGACTTTAAATTGTTCTTGTAAGCATTACAAACGACATACGATGACATTGAATTACTTAACAAGAAATACGTACATTTCTTACACAAATTAAAGTAATGTACCTAGGTGTTAATAAGTTAAGATATTATACAACAAAAAATAGAAATGTCATTCAAAATAGGAACGAATAATTTAAAGGCATTAAAATTACAAAAAACCAGTTTTCGATTTTAATGAATAAATCATCTACGAATGCTAGAAATAACTATTTTCCTCGTTTTTCATAGTATTCCATCAGATCCAGACTCAGTGGCTATGGTGGTCCTCGAAAGTCGGAAGTATCTAAGTATGTTATTTTAAATAAAGAAAAGTATTTTTAAAATTGGTTTTGAAATGACGGATAAATCGATTAATATACATAAAAAAACAGTAGTCGAACATATATAGCCTCCTCCTTTTTTCGAATCAGTTAAAAGCTGCCTAATTTTTTTTCGACTAAATGTTTTGTTTTTTTCGAAATGTCGAACGTGTAAGAAAATAGAAATCCGGTGGGGGATTAGGGAGATAAAGATGCCGCACCGGTGTTAAATAAATATTTTCTAAACTTGAGGATCTAGGTAAGATACCAGAGTAGAGTTGGAAGTTGTATAGCTTTATATCCTTGCGAGCTGAAAATTGTAATATCGCGATGTAGGATTTCTTCGAATTTGTGTGCCTCACGGCGGTAGTTGTAACGTCAAATATTGCTGGACCACTATAAATAGTTCAACGCGTCGAGAAATAGAAGGCGCTTGAGGTTCCAAATGGTAATTTCATTCTTTCTTTCTGTCTTTCCCTTGGCCAAGGTCAGGACTTCAGTTTCCACCCTTGATATCTCCAGACCGTGACCTTGTTCAGGAAGGTTAAATCCACAATCAATACTATTATTTTCAAGGCATGGAATGTTTCCCAATATATTTGTTTTAGTTTCTCTTCCACCAGAACTTCTTGTATTTTACACTCAATATCCTAAGTTAAACGCCTTAATTATTTTTTAAGAAAGTATCTTCACACCCGTATCGTCAAAGAGGTAGGCAGAGGTACAATAAGAGCACACACAATAATATGAAAGTACCACTTAGTCCCACAATGTGATAGCAAACCTTTCGTAAACCAGGCACTTAGCCAATCCCCGGTACTTCTTAATAAAATAATACTTATTATAAATTCGAAAATGTGTATGTCTGTTACGGTAATTAAACCGCTGAAACTATTTTAATACAATTTTCATAGATATGATGATAAAAAGACCGAACTTTACGCTTCACTACATAGTATAAAACAAAGTCGCGTTCTCTATCCCTATGTCCCTTTGTATGCTTAAATCTTTAAAACTACGTGAAGGATTTTGATGCGGTTTTTTAATAGATTAAGTGTTCAAAGAGAAAAATTTAAAGGTATATTTTAAACCCGTGCGAAGCCGGGGCGCGCCGCTAGTTAATGTATAAATCGCGAACTAACAAATGAACAAACACATGTAAGATTACAGTTTATTTTGCAACTGCTGATAATAGTATAGTTTTATCTTTAGCTTCCTTAAGAGTAAACTTTTTTGTTTTCGCGGATTTAGGATTTCCGAAACCCATACAAGGTTTTTCTGTGAAACATTATGTACAGAAACTGCAGCGATACTATTCATGCATAACCATAACTACACCACAGTTTGCGCTGCGATTTTGTGTCGTTGTGGTACCTACGTGTGAACCAAGCCTTATTTCGATAGTACAACGTGTTTATGCTGAAAGACGACTTCATTGTAGACGTAGTAAAATCGCAGATAGATATAGTTAATACGTCATGATACAGGCCCTGTCCCTGGCCTTATCGGATCGATTGTGGATGTACGGCAGGCTGCATACCATTGTTTTGTCTGGATGTATGCGGAAATGTGTGATAATGACTCATTTTATGTTTGTATAACACAAATTGTATGGATATGTATTACAACAAAAAAACAACCAATCAAAAAAACTTTATGCAAATGACTAGCTGTTGCCCGCGGCATTGCCCGCGTGGTCCCAGGAACATTGTTTCGGGATAAAAACTATCCTATGTGTTAATCCAAGTTACCCTCTGTGTCTACCAAATTTCATTAAAATAAGTTTAACAGTTTTTGCGTGAAGAAGTAACAAACAAACAAACAGAAAAACTTCCACATATATAATAATAATAGTATATAAGATGACAAAACATCTCGCTTATACAAATACATGGTCCATGCTTTGTACCTAAGAAAAAAGGATTGGCTGCCGCGCGGGCAAGCCGCAATTATTTATTTAAAATAAATTCCTTAAAACTGGTATCTTTAGATAATCTATCATTGATTTTAGCATATTCACAGAATTCTGTATTTATCGAGTCTATAAATAATTTCACGAAGGTCGTATATGTGTACAAAATGTTTAAAATAAACCGACGAATAGGACTAAGGTACGCGTACATTGATCGGTTTAACGCCTTGCAGAGGATTTTGATTTCAAATTTGGATTAATGTTACTTATAATCAAAATCAAATTCTTTATTTGTCAGTTTTTAGTAATTATTATAGTAATTATTTAAATACTTACTGATAATTCTCCAATTACTAATATGTTTATTACTTTAAATAAATTGCTATAATTTAAACGCAGTATAATTGCAAAACAGCGAATCATCTTCGTACACAAAAATTAAGTATTTTTTTCGTTCGTTCGATTTCCTTGTTATTCCATCGTCAGTTCTATACTTGTTGGCAATTGACTGCCTTGTTGTTCGAGTGGCTAGCTTACACGCCTAACTGTCCAACCGCGAGGCTTAGGTTCGATTTCCGACGGGGGAGGTATTTGTGTGATGAACATTTAAATGTCTGCATTTCCAGGTCTGGGTGTTTGTTAAATTTTTTCTGGTATCTTTCAAAGTAAATCTGTATATTAGTAAAATTAATAGAATTAATAGAAGAAGGCGTTACTTTGCAGAAATCCATACTTAAATCTAAATAAAATTATTTAATTTGCAATTTTCCGCCAAAAAATGTATACGTATTATTGCGTAACAAAACAGACAAAATAGTGCGCTAAGAATGAATTGGACTTACCGGAAGCTAAAACTCCCAAATACATCCAGCTCCACACAACACACACCACTAAACTGTTTTGGTAGCACCAACAATACACATACTACTAAAACTCTAAAAAAAAGCATCATCAGGAGAATTCGACTGCACTGCACAAAGGTCGAGCAGTATATGCTCGATACTGGCAGTATCTGCTCGACCTTTGTGGAGTGCAGTCGAATTCTCCTGATGATGCTTCGGCTACGAAGCGAAACGTACGTTGAGTTTTTAGTAGTATGTGTATTGTTGGTGCTACTAAAACAGTTTAATGATGTGGATTGTGTGGAGCTGGATGTATTTGGGAGTTTTAGCTTCCGGTAAGTCCAATTCATTCTTAGCGCACTATTTTGTCTGTTTTGTTACGCAATAATACATATACATTTTTTGGCGGAAAATTGCAAATTAAATAATCTTATTTAGATTTCTGTATATTAGTATCGTTGACTAACACCCATAACACAAGCATATAATTTGCTTAATTTGGGGTTAGATTCAATTTGTGTAACTTGTTCAGAAATATTTATTTACTTATGGAACCACCTCGTAAGTACGATCTTTTAAATAATAAAAGAACAATTAAAATCCATCCAGGAATGACGAAGAAATCTTTTAACATACATAAAAATATAGAAGACCAACATATGACCTCCTCCTTTTTTAAATCGGTTAATAACATTTGTGAATGCGTAATCATACTATTACACACACTCATATGCAAGTAATTTGTTTGTCATCAGTTCGCCCAAATGTCGGTAGGGTATATGTATGTACGGGGTAAGGGTAGGTTACACTATGTTTAAGTGTAATCTCATATTGTTTATCCTCACCTGGCTTTTGCTAAATAACTATCGATCTATAGATCGACATTATTTCACATTTTACAACAAATTAGAGATTTGAAAACAGTTTTGCAGTTACAACGATTAATAGACTTACTAACCGTAACGGAACTGACGTACTGTGATTAATTTAAAGTTAAACGTATACGCAGATTTAGATAAACTTTAATTTAATACACATACGTAATTAATTCAGATAGTTATAATCTGATATGTTTTTAAACAACGACAGAGTTTCTTGTGTTCAGTACGAAGTATTCAATGCAACCACTAGCCTTGCGATCTGTACTCTTAATCGACGTATACCTTAAGAAAGATGAGTAATCAAAGCATCCAATCAATATCCTGGAACAGAAATCCTTCATTGCTAGCCCGTAAATCAAAAGTCACATTTACTACCTAAACTATGTTAGTCTTATTATATCAATACTATGTTCTTCGGTGTTAGTCAATCACTGAATCATAGTATTGAAAGAAGAAATAAAGAGTGCGAATATTTTTTTATGATATCGGAAGACAAGCGGACGGATTTCCTGATGGTAAGAAATTCATGCCGCCTAGAGACACCAAAGGTGGTAATGATGCGTTGCTACCTGAGGCCGAGATGTTAAGCCTCGAGCAAAAGTAAGTTTATCTTATCCAACGCACCGGAACGCGGCAACGGCAACCACCAACGTTACGGCGACAGGAATAGATCCGGGCGAGTCGCTGCGAAACTCTACCACCTAGTCAGTTGTCACGGTGTTAGTGACGGTAAAGCCTTTGCTCGCCTTTCGACCAGCACGGGGAAAATTTCATTCATTTCATTGAGTATAAAAAATAAACCCCTATAATAAAAGTATTTTGGCAAAAATCATACAAGCTATCTAAAAGGAAAGTTGGTCTATTCTTCACAGAATTTTAAAATCTTAAAATCAAGAGAGAATCTTAGTAGATATACCTGATCTAAGAAAGTTGAAGTATGTTTGTTTGTTTTGACATGCTAATCAGGACATATAGGTTGATTTTTTTTTTAATTTATGAACCCATTTCATCGGGGCAAATGACATGACATTACGCTACAAACTTTAAATGTGAAATTAGAGGTAATAAATGGAAGTTGCTTGTACTAATGCTCATCTTTTTCTCTACAGGTCGTCGAATGTCACGAGAAGAAAACTGGCAAGAAGCGTGCATTGAAGGTTCTTCATGACAGCGCGAAGGCAAGGAGAGAAGTGGAGCTTCATTGGAGGGCGAGTGGTTGTCTGCATATCGTTGAGGTATATTCCTTCATAGTCTGATTTTTTAGGGTAATTCCTTTTCTTCTTACTTTTGAGAAGGCGAACAAAATCAATAAAAAAAATTACCTATTCCTGCTGCCATAACGTTTTTTTTTATGATATTGGAAGGCTAACAAGCAGACGGATTTCCTGATGGTAAGAAATTCCCGCCGCCTAGAGACACCAAAGGTGGTAATGGTGCGTTGCCAACCTGAGGCCAGGATGTTAGGCCTTGAGCAAAAGTAAGTTTACCGGCTACCTTACCCTCCGAACCGGAACACGTCATGACGTTATGGCGGCAGGAATAGGTAAGGCGGTGGTACCAATCCGGGTGAGTCGCTACGAAACTCTACCACCTAGTTAGATGTCACTTCTCACGTCACGTGACGATAAGGTAGCCGGTAAACTTAATTTTGCTCGAGGCCTAACATCCCGACCTTAAGTTGGCAACGCACCAGTACCACCTTTGGTGTCTCTAGGCGGCGTCAATTTCTTACTATCAGGAAATCCGCCTGCTTGTTTGCCTTTCAATATCATATAAAAAAGAATAAGTTTCATTTTGTTCGCCTTCTGTTAATTTCCGGTTCAAATTGGTCGATGCAAAAAAATTTGTGCGTTTTGTGCCGAGAGAGTTGGTAGCTTAAAAAGAAAAGCCAGACAGACTGGCGACGTAACACGTGCGTGCGTGCGTGCGTGCGAGTGTAATATATTTAACTCATCCGCATTCGTGATTCCGAGATGAAAGGTAGCCTATGTTCTTTTTAAAAATCGAATCTTTTGTTATGCTTAAATAGGTACAGTTCATCGACGTGAAATCTGAGGTCACATCATTAAAAAAAGTATAATCACGCCCATATCAGAGGCACAAGCAGGGCAACCACGACTAGCCGAAGTTCCACAATGTGATAGATGGCAAGCCTATCGCCAATTGGGCACATATCCAATCTCGGGCAACGTTATTTTTAATAGGAAATTGAAAATATGCATTTTCTATTTTTTTTGTTTCCCGACCCGGGGGTCTAACCCTCTCGGGTTAGACCCCCGACCCCCGTTCTAACCCTCAAGAAGTCGTGTCCGTCCCCGAACCGCTAGATCACAGAAGTGATTATAATCAACATTATTTTAGCGCAGTAGAACTACAAAATACCGACTTCAATTTCAAAGTAAGTCATCCAGGTACGTAAATGTTAACTATTTCCCTCAAATTCCCTGGAATCCAGGCTTAGTGGCAATGGGACCGCTTTGGAATTGAGATCTTGCTAATACAAAAAAAAATCGTTTAAGAAATGACAGAGAAATCGATTAACCTACATAAATAAATAGCAGTATAACATAAAACCTTTTTTTAAAGTCGGTTAATAAAATCGTATTACAACAGGAATAGTAATACAATGTAAACTTACTAGGCGCCATCTTTGCCCTAACTATCTATCACGACAAACACGTCGCAAGATAACAGAAAACATGACTCGTATGTGAATAACGCGTCATCGTGATTTCGTAGTACACCGTCATTGTGACGTCATACATGTATGTTGCATCATAATTATTAGTCTCGAGTCAGACTATTATCATAGGTCACATTCCACTTTTAATCGGCCCACTTATAGTGTCTTACTAGTCTTTTTCTATGAACGAAAACAATTACAGTCCGTATAGAAAGAGTAAAAATTAATTATGTAGTAACTAATTTGTTTTTATACATGGCAACACGATGAGATTATGTCACAACCTCCCCTAGGAGTATATGAATTATGTAAACCTTTATTATTATATTTTCAGTGGTCACATTGTTCAGCTTTATTGCGTTTAATGCTAATTTAGCTGAGTTTTACATACTTATTCCAGACATTTATAAAAAACCTATTATATATTAATAAATGTTCCGGCTGTTTATTAAAATTAGAGTATTTCCATGTGATTTACTCTGAAATACATTGGTGTCATTATAATCTTATTAAAATGAATTGCTATTATTTGCTGATCATCATCACTTCCACACCTGAACGCAATTAAAAAAAAGTATCTTCACGCCCATATGCCCGAAGAGGTAGGCAGAGGCACAACCAGGACACCCACGACTAGCCAAAGACACTAAGTCCCACAATGTGATAGGTGGCAAGCCTATCGCCAGCTGGGCACATCCAATCCCGAGCAACATTTTTTTTGTATTAGAAAATTGGAAAACCAAAATTTTTTTTTTGTTGTCCGACCCGGGATTCGAACCAGGGACTTCATGCAGTCAAGTCCAACACCTGAACCGCTAGACGACAGAGCAATTCACGCAATTTTAAATGCACCAAATCCAAGCAAATCAATGTACCTACTCGTACCACGTAATTCAGTAATTTTCCGTACAGACTTTGTCTTCATTTGCTAAGGACGAAATTTTGTTTCAATTTTATGCCTGCCTGATATGGGGCGCGAATTCCGTTTGGCAAAAAAAAATGTTAAGCTGTGTTAAAAAAATAATAAATTATTTGGCATTATTTATTTGGATTTACATTTTTTTAAAAACAGACTTTATACAATTAAATTAATCATTTATTTTTATTTTTGTAGATTATAGACGTTTACGACAACACATATGGTGGCAAACGATGTCTATTGGTTATTATGGAATGCATGGACGGTGGCGAGCTCTTCCAAAGAATCCAAGACAACAGAGAAGGTGCTTTCACGGAGCGACAGGCTGCAGAGGTGAGAAATTGTATTCATAATAATTATAATAACTACTAGCTGTTGGCCTGCGACTTTGTCATAGTAGAACAGTTACGATTTTTGTATAAATTTAACATTATAGTTCAATATTACAGTCCTTTCGGGATGATTTAAAATAACAGCCCATGTTTGAACCTGGATCTTTTGCATATCGAGTTTCATCCAAATCGGTTTAACGGTTTGGCCGTGAAAAAGCAATAGACAAATAGACAGACAAACAGACTTTCGCATTGATAATATTAGGATGGATTTTTTCGGAGACAGCCTAATTGTGGTGAAAATTATTATATTTATTTAAATAGTGTAAATGTCAATTTGACATTATTAATGCATACTAAATTTTGGTATGCATTAATAATGGCAAATTATGGAATGAAATATATAGAAACGAAAAATGAAATATACTTAATATATTTTTATTTTATTTATTTATTTTACACTTTATTGTACACGTAATAGAGAATTGTCAGAGAGAAAATACAAAAATAAATATTTTACAAAAGGCGAGCTTATCTCTAA
>NJDC01003810.1:103151-121692 GCA_002245475.1 Calephelis virginiensis
TATGATTAATATTAAGCCAATTATTATTACTAAATTAATCATAATTAATTATTATGTAAATAAAATCAATCATGATTATAAAAATATACAATAAATTACGTCTGATTAACTAAACTAAACGTATCAGCGATTATTATAATAATATTGTTATTATTCTAATCGCAAAACGGACATGTATGTTGATTGGTGTGATAATAAATAATGTAAAAATATAATGTAGTATTGCCGTTGTAATAAAAATATTAACATGAATTTAATAAATATATTTTCTACTTGTCATTACAATTATTAGCGCTAGATTAATCACAACTTTATCACAGTTATTCAAGTAAATCACGATCATAAATATGATGCTTTAAAGTTATTTACAGTAAACATAAGTAAATATAGTTACTAGTTTTAGAAAATCTTATCAGTTTTTTAAATTAATCAAATTGAAATAATCGTAATTGACCTGTAACGGATCTATATCTCGTGAAATCTACTTTAATCACAATATAAACGTTGATACTCATTGAGTCAATTATTATGATTAAATTAATAACAGATTGACATGATGTATTTAATCGTGATTGCAAGAAATAAAAAATGCTATAGAAATAATTTTGTTCATATATCCTAGATTAAATTAATAAGTCATGTCAACAATGATTACCGACACAAATTAAGATAATAAGAATTATTATAATATTGCTAACATTATTATTTCTTATCACAAAGGGAACCACGTTATTGGTCGTCTCAAAAAATCTTACATTGTCTGAAATTTTAACTTATTGTCATTTTCTTTCATTTAAAAACAGGACATTTAACATTTTGTAAGCCTCATCTCCTTTTTTGTTACTTTCGTTTTTTAAGATAGTTTAAGTTAAAACATAATAAAATGGTAGGAAGCAAAATAAGGATTGAACATGAACTTCTAAGGTATCTAAACATTCTATCAGCTTTGTTGGAAGGATATTTTTTGTATTATACAGGGTGACATTTAAAATATCATCCAAATTTTGAGAATTTATTCGGAATCGATAACACTTTCGATCCATGAAGTAATTAAAATTTTAAAAAAATCAATCAGTTGAAAATACAAGGTGCATAGTTATAACGTAAGCAAAGCATAAAACGTGTTCCCACCGACCGTAATCGCATTTGCAGGTAGGTGACGTTATCGTACTAACTACGACAAGTGAAGCATTTTTGCGGACTATTTTAAATGAATGTTTGTAAAAGTAAATATTAAAATTTGGCCTATCCTTTTAAAGTAACCCTGTATAACATCTATTATTAATTAAATTAATTAATAATTAAACAAATTTTCAAATTAAAAAAAAAATGTAAATCGATGTATTAAATTATAATATATACGTGAAGATATGTATGTATTAAGTTATTTTGTCCTAATTATTCAATTATATTATAATTAGATTATTACCCTTAACCCTACTTCAATTTTCGTTCGTAATGTGTGCAACTAGTATTAGCTTCCCAAGAATTACTTAATCACAAATTAATCTTAATCGTTATAATCGTTAATTATAATTTTGTAATGATTTGGATTTATGATTGAATTTATATTTTATATATGAAACTGTCTATTCACTCTAAATTCAGTTAGTAGAATTTAAAATGACCGAAGTATTTAAATTATTTGTTTTTATTAGAATTAATAAGCTTCAGTCATTTTACAGTAATTTCGTAATATTCATGTCGCTGAAGAAAATTAGGCCATTAGAAATGTCTCTGGCCCTCGTTTGTAAATCCTTATATCTATCCTACTCCAGTATGAGTAAATCATGTCTCAGAGTAGTGTGCCTTAGTGTTGCTATATTATATAAATCTTAACCAATTATTTTTATGTAGTTTAATTTAAGTGTAATAAAAGAAGTGCACAATTAATAATGTTTTACATTGTAAAATATATATCAGTTTTTTTCTAGTTATCCGCATTATCACAAACCTTTTTTTTAGTATTTTACACTTAGGCCCACTTGAACGTTCCTGGGTTAAATGTTAAACTCAAAGTTAGCTTCTGACATCGGACTTGTTCAATATAAAGACAGTTTAACCAGTTGTTAAACTTAACCCAAGAACGTGAAAGTGGCCCTTAGTATTTTTCTTTTATTAAGCTGATGAAAGCCGACTTTATGAAAACTGGCTTTTGGAATGGCCAAGTATTTTTTCTATTAATTCCTAATTTTCATTTTTTTGGTTGACATAAAGTGTTCATTATTTTATACTAGTTGGTAAATTATGAAATTCAAATACGACCTTTCTCACTTGCCATATAATAAATAAAATCTATAGTATATGTATTAAAAAAATGTTAAAACGATTAGATTAATAAAAAAATGCGTGTTTAATTTTTAAGCAAAGATAAAATGCATTTCGTTTTTAAGTGGTCAGTAATATGTGATTTTTACTTTAAATAGTATAGGTTAAATAATTGTCTTAGGTACTTTTGACAGGCAATGATGCTAATTCTCCAGCGTACTTACCAAATTATTTTTATGTTATCGCTGTCTTATTTAAATGAAGGCAATAGAAAGAGACAAAACGTATTTAGTGATGGAAGATTAGTTTTTGCAGGACAGTTCTACAGACTTTTAATGTTTTGCTCGGGAAATGTTGATCAAAAACATAACAATATGTCCAGAATAAATTGACATTTTTAAAATGTTCCATCTCTTTTGTTTTCGTTCATTGGAAAAAGATAGCATGCACATAAAGTAAGTTTAGTTAGTGCTCACCAGAATTACCACCATTATATTGGGTCTTTCCAGAGTAAGTGTTCAAATTTTTAGTGTTCAGTGAAGAAAATAAACGATATTTGAATAAAAAATAACTTCATTTAAATGAGTTTTGTTTTTTCCTTATACGGCTTTCTGTTAGTAGAAAAAACCTATCCACTTGACTTAAAATTAATAATAATAGACGAGAAAACATTTGTAACGAACACTTATTATTTGAGTCTATATAAGCAAGGTAACCCGGGCTATGAACGAATTAAAGAAAGAGTTTAATACGCTAATTCAAGTAAAGAATCGTTATTTAACAGGTTATCTTTTATGTACATATGTTCAACACCTATTCTGGAAGGACCTCATATAGTTTTATTTGCTAATTGTTTAGTTGCTTTTAATATGACTTACGGCCAATATTAATAACCTATCTAAGTTAAAAGATAGGGCTACTTTAGATCAGTTGCCTAGCAACTACTATTATTTTTCTAAAATTAATAAATATAAGCAACAAAACTCTAGAAGGCCAATCTCTATCTTTAGATAGGTTATTGATATTGTCCGTTAGACGTCTTAAACCTCGGATAGATTAAAATAAAGCTTAACGTGTTTATTATTGCATACTCAAAGCCCTAAATATTGATAAAAGACACACCTTTTGAGTTTATTTTTTTAGAAACCATGTATTATACCTATTAATTATATTTTACACATATATTTTTAGAAAAAGGTGAAATTACAACATTTCAATAAAAAAACTTAATATTTAACTGTCACTTTTTAAACCATAAATATAATACTTACATTTAGGGAATAATGGGTATAACGAATGGTATTCAAAAATGCTTTCTTATCAACTTGTGGAATATAATAATAATAATAATGCATAAAATAAATGTGAGTTTAAAAAATAGTTCATTATATTAATGTAGCATTTATTTTTATACTCTCCTATACAGCCATTTAAAAAAACCTGCTTTTGGTGTCACGTTTCTAAAACCTAAAACCCGTTTGTAATATTTTACAATATTAAGATTTTGAAATAAGAATTCATCTAAAACGCAATATCCTCTGTAAAAGGTAGATGTTTTTAAAAGTTAATTTTGTTTATTGCAAATTAAATTACATATAAAAAAAAACGTGAACCGCAGGATAATTTGATAAATATTGCATTTCTCAAATTAACACCAAGTAAATTAAAAACTATTTTGAATCAAGTATTAAAAATATTGAACATATAAATGGGTCAAAGGGCGCTATCCCTATTTGACCCACTACTAGAGAAAGGATTATTGTGGCAAAAAAATATTTGTCATATATTGTTCCATATTAAATTAGTTAACACTTTAACAATTATTGTCAAATTTATATTATAACAATATATAACTTGTTTCTTAAGTGTGCGATTAGTATTAGATTAGTGTGATTTTAAGGTTTGTACAGCAAAGGGTTTCTCTTAAATAGGGAATTCAAGCAGAATATTGCTTTCACCACATAGTTAAAACACTTACTACTTAAAAATAAGAAACTTTGAAACTAGAGAATTGTAAACATTTTCGACGTTTGCTTTTGCAAATTCGTTCTTAATAACTTTTCTTATTTTATTATTAACTTTTATTATTTACGAAACTGTAATGTGTCTGATTTTGTTTAAATTACACCTTGGTTTCTTCGTTGTTTTATTGTTTCGGAACAATTTATAACAGCAAAAAAAAAATGAAAACGGAAACTTACCATCACTTTGAAAAAACAACAAATGTCTACGCTTGTCGACGCTTTATGAAAGCGATACTGCATAATGGGTTCCTGTTTACGGGAGATAGCAATATTTTTACTTAAACATATATTTCATTCAAGTTTATTTTCCTGTACTTCCAATGCTTACTGGATTTCTTTCAGGAAATGTTTTGTTTTACTTGAAACAGCCATAGTTTCACTGCCACTACAAATGATTAACATAAAAAATATATTTTGATAATACTATTGAGTACATAGTGTTTTGAATTCTGGTCTTTGCAGCGTCAGTATTTGGTAAATTTTCTTAATTTATCCGCTTAAATTATGCAGTTGGCATATTTTAAGCAGATAAATATTCCATGGTTGACCCTTGATGCAACTTTATTGTTAAAAATTGAGTAAAACTTATAAGGGTTTCATATAAGTTCTATTAATATTCAATATAAAAGATACCGGGTTTTCGTTTATAGCAAACAGTAGATGGCTTTAAACAAATGTTACTGATACTGCTCCAGTATCAAGTTTAATGTAAATACCGTACTATATAATACATTCACAACATACAATACACACAACGTACAATTTAGGTTTACTTTTTACAAGTAAAACTTGTATTATTATTTTTAATTGGTTTCGCTTCTTATGACGTATGTGGTCATACTGTGGCCTCAAAAAATATTTGGTCAATAATATAATTTATCAACTCTTTAATTAAATATTGCTTTAGTACGCCACAATACTGATAACGGGCTTTATTCTAAACAATAGTAACTTGCTTTGTTTAAATTAACACTAAATAATAATAATATTTGTGTAAATGTACAGTACCAAAGAGTATATAAATACTACGTAATAAGAGGCGGAACTTCCATGGATACATAGAAAACCCGAATTTTGTATGAAGTTTACTTAAAGTGACACATGTAACTTGACATAACATGGTGAAAAGGTATAACCCGTATAATTTGAAAGCATTCACATAAAACGCAACTAGTGTCATATGATTTAGGCGAATAAAAAACATAGCAAACTTATTTTTTTACTTTTTTATATGAAAGTTGCGCCAATTAATTATGAACTTTGAAGCTTGAAATTTTAAACTAAAAGTTATGGTCGCCGAATACAGTCTGGAAATTCAGTTTGTTTCTGCAGCCTGATATTGGTTTTGCACTTTGGAAAATTTATGTGTTTTATCTCAATTTACCCGGGTTTGTATAATTGTTTAATTCAATATTGTTTTTAGTATTCGCACAGTGGTACTATTTAGATTATGCGCTTCGGCTATATTCGTCAAGCTTCGGAAATCCGAATGTATTTCAAAGATATCTATTTAGAGTTGTTATTACGTAATTAATCATTTCGCTTAAATTTAGATTAGGTCAGCCAATTTAAAAATAAAAGTAAAAAGAGTAAAAAAACTGTAAAGCCGAAGCGCATAATTTAAACAGTAGTACTATACAAGTTGTATTACGCGGTTTTGCTATATACATTATACATTGACTTACAAAAAATGCATTCTAATTTTAAGTTTAGTTTATAATAGACTTATTTTTGTTGCTTTTTACAGTTTAGTCTGAGTTTTGTTAGCAAATAGCTATGCCGCCTACGATTTTTATTGTTGCTAATTTGGTTTGTTATTGATACTAAAATAAAGTATGTTTTCTACGTATAGGACGCCATTTTTTCTATCACACATTCTTTAATATGTATTAATATATAATGAAATCAATTTTGCGCAAGGAATGTTAAATGTATACTTTTATATACGTTTTTATTATTTATATTTAAATAATTTGAGTTTCGAGTAACATATTTTTCGCATGTTTAAAATCCAGTCAAAACTTGACAAATTCAAAATATGCTTAAGCTTTACGGGACATCTGACGCGCTTATTGGCCGCAATAAACCGCTGGCATTTTTTTTTATTTTTTAAACTTTCGTCTACCTACTTATTGAGCTTCGTCAACTTAAATTTGCACGTTAAAATTTTTATTAAAGTTATATCATTAGTCATTGTTAATTTTAAAATACCTGCATTTTACATATTTTTTACAAATAATCATGCGAAGAAAACTGGAAACTTTTTATCGGACGCTGGTGACTGATGTGGCTTACAGGTAGATATCTAGTTAATGAAAGTACACCGAGTCTCGCAAAATATCGGACGTCCGACAGATATCTTGCGCCCTGGGTGTTTTTCATCCGAAAATGTCCAAGGATGGTATGCACGGGGGACGGTTCGCATCTTTGCCTCAGGATATGGAAAAAGGGACGAACGAGTTATCGATTGTGATTTTTACAGGAAATCACTCTATAATCTTATATTAAATAATTATAAACATGTTTTACAAATATAGCAGCGGCCGCTAATTCAATAACATTGTCGTCACCTTCCCTACTCGACATGTTTCTTGGTCCAAATTTCTTTGTGGAAAAAAAACTCCAAAAATGTAGGCAGAGGCACAACCATTGCACCCACGACTAGCCGGACACTAAGTCCCATAATGTGATAGGTGGCAAGCCTATCGCCAACCGGGCACATTTCCAATCCCGGGCAACATTTTTTCATAAAAAAATTGGAAAAACCAAATTTTCTTTTAGTTGCTGGACCCGGGAATCGAACGCGGGACCTCATGCAGTCAAGTCCAACACCTGGACCGCTACACCACAAAGGCGACATTATTCTTTGTGGAATAGACGTAAAAATGCGCCCGCATTCCGCATCAGCAGCCTGCGTCGCAAAAGACTACACATTAATCAGTCGCGAGCCGCGTCCGATAATACGTTACCAGCTTAAAGCTTGGTTTTTGTACGTATCGACCAATATGCGCGTAACTTTAATTATTTCAGTTGCATTTTTATCTTTTAAGTTGTTTTGTACAAGCTATGACAAGATATATTTCGTCATAATTAGACGATACAACAAAGTATTATTAGGAGAATATTTCCTATGCTCTACTTAAATCAATATATTTTGATAGTAAAAATATATATATATGTACAATATAGGGCTAAGTAATGCGTTTCAAAATTTCCGAACGCAATATAGTGACGTGACGTTGAATTTTCATAGTGTAAATTTGCTGAGAAAGGAAAAAAACATCTTGCATGGGAATCAAACTGAAAGTGTTCAATTAAATGCATTCATATTTCCAAAATTTGTGAGGGCACTTTTCAAGAAATATTTCACCAATTCACAGAATTTAACACCTTAGACATTCAATTAAATTAGAAGTCATTTTAAACTACATTCTAAATTGTCTTCGTTAAAAATGCTTCAACTATATCTGGAATTACAAAAAAGTTCTATGAAGTCGTAAAATATTGGCTGTATATAAGGTTGTTTGTGTCCGTCCCATTCTAGGGTTGCCAATGTATTGATATTTAAAGCACCCACAAATTTATTTTCAAGGTCCTGTTCTATATAATTTTGTCTAACAATGATTTTATTAATAAACTATTTGCTAAGTACTATTATATATTATACTATGTTGTATTACGAGAAATTATTTTCCTACCAAACGAACGTATATAGGTTCCATTCTCTTTTATTGAATTGGCAACCCCAGCTCATTATTGTAAGTACTTATTTGTAAACACGCACATCACTGTGTTGTCATACATATAATAGTGTTGTACAGATTATGGAATGTTATTATATATAAGAATAAGAAATAAATATCTTTAAAACTGGAATCGTTTCAATTAAAATATCTTTATCCAAAGTCAACTTTAACTTTCCCTTGAAGATACTGCCCATATTCTTCTTATTCACATTATTAAACATTGGTATACACAATTTTTTTAGGTAAGAGGTCAGCGAAGAAACACCTTTCTCTCCTGATGGAAAGAGATAACCGTGACCTAATAGATGTTGTAGGTGCGTCACTTTCCTGTAGCAGGCATATTGTGCGACTCTAAAGGCTACCTTTTTTTTAAACGTGAGGAAACCCTCATGGATATTCGCCAATATCGGGGGACGAGTTATGTCGGACTCCCACCAACTAGAGCCCCACAGTCAGAATCAGAAAAAAAACTATTCACATGAACCATACCAGTGGTACTTATGCGCATCGCCATTTTTATAAACTACCACCGTATCGACAGGTACGGGGGCTGCGGGAACTCTTTCGCACTCGTGATTCCCATCCATGCAACTCCACTAAACGGGGGGCTACAGATCGTCGCATAGATACACGACGTGCACCACTTGGGGGTTCCAGTGGCGACAGGCACCCTCGTATTTATCGCGACCCCTGAGGGGGGGAGGGCAAGATTAAAAGCCCTCCTGCGCAGGCCTAACAGCCACTTCCCCACGCGGGCCAAATAGCCCACCGCCCTTGCTCGCTCCTCGTGTCCCATCTTGGTCGGAGAGGAATACTTGGGAGCAGCCATCCTGGTCCACAAGACTTCGAACCGGAACGTAAGTCATAACAAAGTACCCAAGTTGTATAGTACTCAACCAGTTGAGGATAACTGTTTAAAACTGTTACAAAAATCATAAAAAATCGTCTGCGTCTGACTTTGAGGTCCCGGTTTCAATTCCCGAGTCAAGCAACAAAAAGCAATTGCTGTTTTTTCAATTTTCTAATAAAAAAAAAATTTCTAATAAAAATGTTGCTCGAGATTGGATATGTCGGGTACATAATTATGTGATAGGCTTGCCAGCTATCACATTGTGGGACTTAGTGTCTTCGGCTAGTCGTGGGTGTCCTGGTTGAGCCTCTGACTACCTCTTCGGGGATATGGGCGTGAGATTACTTCGTAAAAAGTTAAAACATTTCTAGGGATGAGGTATGTAATAAAGACACATTTACCAATTTCATATTTTATTTTTTTTACAAAGTTTAGTATAAATTATATGTTTAACAGTTTTTCTACTTACTAAATCTTATACATTTATGAATTTGTATAAATATTTGAGACAGTTATTAGAGAACGCTTATACAATGAGAAAATAAAAAAAATATAAATTTAATAACAAGAATTTGAAACATAGTGGTGGTAATTCTGCTGTTCACAAACTAAACTTAATTTAGATGCATGCTATCTTTTTTTAAATAAAACGAAAACACAAGAGATGGAACACTTTAGACATGTCAGATTAGTCCGGACATGTCAAATTGAAATGTTTTTAATCTACTTTTTCCGAATGAAGATTAAACGTGTACGGTCTAATCTGACAGCTCTAATAGTGTTTTGTGTCTTTCTATTACTTAAGTTGAAAGAAGAAAAATTAAATAATAAAATTAGTTTAATGAGTGCGTAACAAAATTACCACTATTGTCATGTACATAAAAATATTTTGAGCCAGAATTCCATTTATGCAAGTCTTGTGCGCATGTATGACGTCACATATTAATACAGTTTTAAAAATATGTTCTTGAGTGTGCAAAATGAAAGTATCTAGATATTCATAATTCAAGAGATTCAAAGTTTACATCGGTGGAAGACTTACAACTACCCACGTGTAATTTATAGGCGACGCGGACGTACAGGTTTGATAAAGTTGCAAGCTAAACTTGCATAAGCAGCCAAGAAACTATAAATCCTAGCAAATGATGATACAACATTTTATCTTAAATAAAAATGACAATACTTTTAAAGGAAATTTAAGACAATAATAAAAAAATAAAATATTACTTTAAATTATCATATGAGAATTCGGATATTACGTTAAAATTTAATAGAATACTGATATCTCGAAATAAAAACTAAGAAAAATTAAAAATATTAATATTCACTTTGTTTAAATTTCAACAAAAAATATGTCTTTTTATACAGATTACAAATGGTTGCATAATCAAATCCATGTACTTAAATGCAAACCTTTGGAATGTCATGAAAAGTTACTTTGTTTGCACATAGAATTACTTTTTTATAAACGAATATAGGCAATATTTCTGTAATAATTTATCGCACAAAATATGTATGACTGATTGTGAATCACATACGAAGACGAAATAAAAAAATTAAAATAAATGATTTTATTTTCATTTTTTTTTATTCCGTCTTCAGAAATACAGGACTTTCCGTTCGCGTGAAATTATGAGAAAATCTTATGTCAATATTTTTCAGACACGTAAATGGACAACTTGGCCAATAATTGACTTGAAATTATTATATTTCAAGTCAATTATTGGCCAAAGGAAAACTACCCAAATCCTCTAGGCTGTATAAAATGAAAATTTTTGCTTATCTTGGAAAAAAAAGTAAAACGTCAAACATATCTTGAAAAAAATGCTCTTGCTCTTTTCTAGAACTAAAACGGCCCTGAGCCAGTTTCACACTGATGTACGCCAGATGTTCTGATACAGTATCTCTAACTAGTTTATGGGTATATTTTAAACAAGCCTTGTTATTTTTATAAGAAGCTGTATAAAAGATAGAAGACCGGTACAGCCCACGAGCTCTGCGCCATGGAGAGGCCGGTGGCCGAGGAGACGGCACACCACACTAGCCACACGACCGCACACTGCCACACCACGTGCGCCGCCAGCAGTCTGCAAACAAACAGTAGCACTAGCTATTGGACTAGTATATTCGATTACCGACTTGGGCAAGCATTTGTGGGATGATGCTTGTAGCTCCAGGTCTTTATGTTTAATAAATTTATTTGTGTCTACGTATTTCTATTTGAGAGTAGTTTGCAGAAATCAAAAAGACAAGAGAAATAATTTGACTATTCTAGATATTTATTACTCTACATATAGAGATGTATTTATATGTCCGTACGCACACCTACAAACACATACAATAAAACATATTTTTATTTTTCATTTTTGCAGTTATGTTCTCAAGCGCGTAATGAGAAATCTATTATTTTTTTTATAGTGTATACAGGTATACAAGGCAAATTTAATGATAGCAGAAAATACATGTCACATAGACACCTAAGATGTTAACGGTTCATTGTGAACCGTAACCACACAAAAACCCCAAGTTTTGTGATATAATTAAGTTCAGTTTTTTTTAATGACATTGGAAGACAAACAAGTAGACGGATTTCCTGATGGTAAGAAATTCTCGCCGCCTAGAGACACCAAAGGTGGTAATGGCGCGTTGCCAACCAGAGGCCGGGATCTTAGGTCTCGAGCAAAAGTAAGTTTACCGGCGATCTTACCCTCCAAACCGGAACACGTCATGACGTTATGGCGGCAGGAATACGTAAGGCGGTGATACCAATCCGGGTGAGTCGCTGCGAAACTCTATCACCTAGTCAGTTGTCATGGTACTAGTGACGGCAAGCCTATGCTCGCCTTTTACGAGCTGCCTGGCACAGGAAGGCAGTTGGTCTATTCTACAAAGGAGCCCGGACCAACACGGAAAAACAGTACTTACACAGTATCCTTGGTCCTGGCAGCGGGGAGGGTCTTCACACTCTCCTTGTTCAAGTATCTCCGGACGCCCAAGAGGAGGTTCTCGAAATAATCTCTCCACTGTAAATACATATTTACATTTTTGTAATACATTCACAAATTACAAAAAAAGGAAAGAAAACTTTACAGGAAAGAACATGTTACTTTTTTGAACCTTTCGTCTCTCGTCAAATGCTGAAATTAAAAAAAAGACGGGTTGCACTGCGGGAGTGCCGGCAGAAGTGAAAACTCGAATATTAACGTTGTGCATTTTTGATATTTTGGAATGGTTTGGGAATAATTTTGCACGAATTGCTTTAAGTATCAGTATGAAAGTATTTATGCACAAATATTATTTTTATATCAATAACCTGCGTTTGGCTTGACAAAAACTCGCTAAAGTAAGACTACGTGACGGCTAGGAGCGTCGTCATTTTATCTGTACAACGAACATTGCTCGTCTACACATAAAGCTTATTTTCAAGATGCAACAATTAGAGCAATGTCTGTTGATATTAATGTATCTGTTATGTATCATGTTGTCTTGTGAGAATGTAATGGTAGGTATACTAGCAAACGGATTTCCTGATGGTAAGAAATTCACACCGCGTAGCGACACCAAAGGTGGTAATGGTGCGTTGCCAACATGAGGCCAGGATGTTAGGGCTCGAGCAAAAAAAATTAGCGGCTTCCTTACCCTCCAAACCGGAACACGTCAACGGCAAACATTACGTCCAATGTTTGATATGTATGGCGGCAGGAATAGGTAAGGCGATGATACCAATCCGGATGAGTCGCTGCGAAACTCTACCACCTAGTCAGATGTCACGGTGTTAGTGACGGTAAGCCTATGCTCGCCTTTTGCGAGCTGCCTGGTAGGAAGGCAGATGGTCTTCTATTCTGCAAAGGAGACCGGACAAAAACGGGATATGTCTGTCAGGTTTAATACAATCATCGGCAGGAATCTTGAGCGCTGACCTTCACCTGCGCAGAAGTGAATTATTGGGTCCCTTTGGTGGTATGAGGAGAGACGCGGGAGCGGTTCGTACAGTGATTGGACCGCTGCGCGTCGCCTCATAGCTACCAGACCTGATTCGTTCTCTGCTTTAGCTGCAGGTACCTCGCGACGGCAAGTACACTTCAAGACAGTAAATCGATACAACTTTTTAAACCGCAGCGTTTTAATGTGTATATGGTAAGTAAAGAACTTAGTTTTGAACAAATTAGTCCTAAATATAAAAAAAAATATCCTTGTAACCTACATACGACAAACATACTTTTTATCATATTTTCTACTACACTCCTTTTTTATTGTAATTGCATTAATGTTCCTGATATGACGAATAGCTGAATGATTGTTATTATTTTATTTTATTATAATATTAGGTACGTTATTGCCTATAATTGAGATAACATATAGAATGCATTGTAAAATATGTTAAATTAGATAGAGTTTTCGAGTTTGGCTTGTCGGCAGTACTTAAAATTGAAAAAAAAATCCTGTATCAAACACTAGCCGACCCGGCGAATTTCGTTCACTTGGCACTCACCTTATTGCTTACTTTAACTTACTTGCCAAATTATTTGGTCACTTTATATTGAGTGTTGTTATATATGTAATTTTTACACTGCAAAACTTATGACTTGTAAAATATATAAAACATTTGCAATTGTAAAGCAATTTGTAAGCTACATAAAAAAACTACACAAAAATGCATGTTAATAAATTATTAATATTTTTACATTTTAACTTTCACCCCTTTCCCAAGGGAATCCCGTTGCAACACGGTCTGGATACAGACAAAATTCTAAAAATGCTAGAAATATGTTCTGCTGGCCAGTTTGAATCACCTGCACCTGTTTTTTTTAAATATCTTCAATTTATACAATTCACTCTTGTACAGTGTTATTATGATAAAATAATAGACAAAGATATATGTTTGTCCTATTTAGATTGCCGTCGCTATTGGTTTTTCGTTTAGACGAAGTTTTTATCTTGTATAAATATGTCTACTTATTTAAATTTTATTTCCTTTTAGGTATAAAGTGCCAAGAAAAAACATTGTCTTAAAAAGACAGGCCAGAAATATGGTTTACAATGTATACTGCTTTATATAAAAGGAGGCTGAAGGAGTAAAAAATTTGAAACAAATTCAAAAACGAACGGCTGAAGCTACTAACACATCTGTGCACTATTACTAATGCAGTTGCATTAGTACGGCGAATTATAAAAGAAAGCAGTGGTTATCAGTTTCTTTCTATATTTAGAACACCAGGCAAAAAAGGCAAAGAGAAAAACCCGTCACAAGTGTTGAAAATTTTTACCAGGGCGTGATAAAGAGGTCTATAGACAATTTTCACATCACAGAAAAGAACTGCCCACTGTAGAAAAGTTAAAAAGAAAATTGCAGGAGGACATAAACTTCCAAGGCTCCGAACGAAGTTTGAGGAGAATTATTAAGAGTTTATGATTTAAGTAGAAAAAGACTCAAAATAATAGGCAAATACTTATAGAAACCACAAACATTCGGCTAAAACGCATCGAATACTTAAAACAAATTAGACAGTATAGACATGCAGGAGGATGCATATACGGATGAATCATATGTAGATTCTTCTCATTCAACTCCTAGGACCTGGTCAGACAGATAGACAAAAGGGTTGAAAAGACCCATTTCAAAAGGACAGCGGATAGTTATTGTGCATGCTGGTTCTGAGACAGGTTTTGTTTCAAATGCACTGTTAACATTTAAGGCAGGCATCAAAACGGGCAACTACCACGACAATATGAATTTCGATAATTACGAAAAATGGCTGCGATCTCAATTAATACCTAATCTGTCAAGTAATTCTGTCGTGGTAGTTGACAACGCTTCTTACCATAACAAGTAGTATGGCCCCCAACTAACATCTAATACCAAGAAGTCAGAAATGCAGGCCTGGCTTACTGAAAAAGGCGTTGAATATAGTGAAGATATGTTAAAACCTCAGCTTTATGATCTCATTAAATGTCACAAAGATAGATTTAAAAAATTCAATATAGAAAAAATTTTGGCAGAACTATGACATTCTTCGACTACCACCTTATCATCCAGATCTCAATCCGATTGAGATGGCATGAGTTGCAATCAAAGAGTAAAGTAACTGTCCATAAAGGATGTTGCAATTAAAGGTTACATATCCAGGAAGAACATACCTTGGAGCGTTAAAGGTGTTTCTGATTTAGTCGCAGAAAAAATAGATTTAATGACTGCAAGCGAGTTGAGTAAACTATGTGAAAAAGTAAATAATATTGAAGAAAATTACAAAAAGCGATTATGTGGTGGACATGTCAACCGAACAATTTATTATTAGGGTTGATGACGATACTGACAGTGATAGTAGCAACTTTTCAGATAGATGTTTTTGAACTGAAAATGGATATTTTAATAAAGTTTAGGACCCCGTGGCCAAAGACACTGGCATATCCACACGATTTCTGCAAAATTTAATATAGGACAAAGAAAATGGTCTGCATTTAACACACCTAAGAAAGGAAGGCCATAGAAGAATTTCAGGTTAAAACTGGACAGTTTTGATTACAGTGTGATCATGGTATACGACTTTCATTTAAGATTTAAGTAAATTCCTTCTGTAAAGTCTTTAAAATTAAACTAATGGTCGCTATCTGTTTTCAAGGATGTGTATATTAAGAAAAATCCTTAAAGATATCCGGTTTAGATTTATGAATACAGAAAATAACAGAAGTCTTCTTGCAGAAAAATCTGCTGTATGTCTAAAAAGAATTGAATATATTAAGAAAATACAAGCTTTAATAAAAATATTGTATACATGGATGAATCATATACTTCTCACACAAAAGGCAAGTCTTGGCTTGATATAAATAAAAAAGGGGTTAAACAAAGGTGAATGCATTATTATCATACATGCAGGTAATGAGAAAGATTTTGTACCTGGTGCATTACTACTAGGTAAATGTTTGGGTTCTGATGGAAATTATCAGTAAGCAATAAACGCAGATACATATCAAACTTGGCTCTGCAATCAACTAATTCCCAATTTATTTCCAAACACTGAGCTAATAATCGAAAATGCACTATAACATAACTAGTTAATGTTTAAAGTGTAGAAACTTGTATTGGAAGACAAAAGAATAATTGTAAGTATCTTCACGCCTATATCCCCGAAGAGGTACGCAGAGGCACAACTAAGGCACCCACAACTAGCCGAAGACACTTAGTCCCACAATGTGATAGGTAGCAAGCCTATCGCCAACTGTGCACATTTCCAATCCCGACCAACATTTTTTTTATTAGAAAATTGGAAAAATCCAATTTTCTTTTTGTTGGCCGACCTGGGATTCGAACCCGGGACCTCATGCAGTCAAGTCCAACCACAGAGGCGAAAATCATATAGCTGAGGTTTTAACTTATCATCTGGTAGCGTTCAATTAACTCGTTCACTGGGATTCAAAAAAGTGTTAGCTAAATGGGTGCCACTAATGTTACTGACGAAAAAAGTCAAGAAAAACATTTTTTTAGCTTTATTACAAATGCATTGCATTGGATTGATATTACGGGAAAAAAAATATTGTTGACTTTTCAGGACTTTAGTATATTTTGAATTTTGTGATTCACCTTATTATATTACATTGTTTTTCTTTTTGTTTTGAAGAGTGTTGTGCCTAACATTTTCTTGTTCCTGTCCATCATAATGTAAGCGTCATGTCCCGGCCTGACCGTCTCAGCCACAGGGCAGACGCACCTGTACATCTGTGGTACATAGGGCACGGTTATTTCCTGTCATCAGGAGTGAAATATGGTTGTTGTCAATATGATATGATATGATATATATGTCAGTGAAATATGGTGTCTTAGGTCAAAAAAATATTATAATATGGTATACATTTTTTTTGGGCCGAAGTTTACGATGCGCAATGCCATCCCCACTCTATCGCCGAGCGCTCAAGATCCGTGCCGGTATCTGTAGTAAAGTTTATATATTGTAATAACTTACCACAATGCTCGATATATCTATATAGAAGAGTTGTTTGTCCGTCGCGCTGAGACTAGCCGCCAGCTCTTGGGTATTGTTGTTGTGGAAACGCCACTCCGTGAAGATGAACTTCTCCAACCGGCCCAGCGAATTCCACACGTTTTTGTGAAGACGAAACAATCTAAATAATTTTACTTAGCTTAAATTCAAGAAAAAAAAATAAGGCAATAATTTTATAAAGTAAAGCTTCACCAGTAGCGGCGTTAGATCATCTCTACCAACGGATTAAAAGGTGCACGTTATCGCTTCTTGGACCAAAGCTACTTGAAAATTAATTAAGCGAACATATTGCTTGCATAGAAAAGCTAGAAAAGAGGTTCTTGTGATTTAAATTTTAATAAAATTCTACGTTTTTTTATATTTGTTTAGATTGAACTGGTTTGGAACGCGGTAAAGTTTATGGAATTTTTTTTTTTTTGACATATTTCAAGTGTAGCTTTCTATCTACGAAATAAAGTTAGCTTTGACTTTGATTGACAACGACAAAGATCACAGATGGCGCGCAAACCATATTCATAATATTTGGAAAAAAAAGGAGTTGGTCTTGATAAATGAAGATGGCGTTCTTATCAACAAGATAATTAACAATATAACATTAATAATATTTGAACACTAAATTTTGATAATTTATATTAAATAACTTATAATTAAAACTTATTATTGTCGAATTTCGACCAACGGGCAACTAGTTTATATAATATTATATAAACTGTTAATAGATTACCAAATGAGTTTCAATTAGATGTCTAACGGCCAAAATTAATAATCAATCCTAATTCAAAACTTGCTGTACAAGATTGATATTTTGATCCATTTTCTATGTTATCGCTTGCCAATAACATATCTGTGGACAGGATAAATGTGGCAATTAGGTATGGGATAGGCCGCCGGATACGCAGCTATCTAGATTGCTTGAAATTCATTAGATTGAGATACATTATTAACATTGGCCGTAAAACATCCACCATACTCTTTGGATCTTGGTCCAATAGGTTATAGGATTTGAAAACGTATCCTCTATACTAGAAGGAAGGTTATAGATTCAAATACTTTCTAAATCTATTTGATCTTCTAAAACAGTGGTGCCCAAACGGTCGATCATGAGAGGTTAAGCCAGTTAGTACCTACAAGATTTTATTCTCGAATTTCTAATAATTTTTATCTACAAATGTGTGGAAATAATAAGAAAGTATGTAAAACTGCTAATAATTACTTATGATTACAACGTAAAAATAAATTATAATATAAATACGACGTGTTATTATTACTAACAGATGATAAAAAAAATACATAAAAATAAAGCTGTCGATCTTAAACCCTTAACTTTATCTCAACTCGATCTTCACAGAAAAAAGTATAGACACCACAGATCTAAACTTTATTGTTTAATAAAAATTTGTCCCAAGCATGGAAAAAGTGCTAAAACACGAGCACAGTTGATTTTTTTTATACTTATTTATACTTATATTTATTAAAAAAAACACAAGCAGCATGGCACGTCTAACCGCAACCGCAAGTATGACCAAGACTTCATAATCCCTGCTACGAGTATTTATTATAAATGCGAAATTTATAATAAATACTTTTTAAATTTGTATGCCAATATTTAAAGAAGTTCACACGAGAGAACTGCGTAATTTTAATAAGTGGAGTCGC
>NJDC01003810.1:121978-133477 GCA_002245475.1 Calephelis virginiensis
TGATTACAACGTAAAAATAAATTATAATATAAATACGACGTGTTATTATTACTAACAAATGATAAAAAAAATACATAAAAATAAAGCTGTCGATCTTAAACCCTTAACTTTTTCTCAAGTCGATCTTCACAGAAAAAAGTATAGACACCACAGGTCTAAACTTTATTGTTAAATAAAAATTTGTCCCAAGCATGGAAAAAGTGCTAAAACACGAGCACAGTTGATTTTTTTTATACTTATTTATACTTATATTTATTTAAAAAAAAACACAAGCAGCATGTCACGTCTAACCGCAACCGCAAGTATGACCAAGACTTCATAATCCCTGCTACGAGTATTTATTATAAATGCGAAATTTATAATAAATACTTTTTAAATTTTTATGCCAATATTTGAAGAAGTTCACACAAGAGAACTACGTAATTTTAATAAGTGGAGTCGCGGGCGAGTTTAACTGTGGTATATAAATGCAATCAATAATAAATTAAAGATTAACTCACATTGGCCGTCCCCCAGTGATCCGGAGAATCATATCCAACAAAATGGCGGGCAGGAAATGAACAAAAATGGCGGAGATCCGGAAAAGCAACAGCGACGACACAAACGATAGATAAGGATACCTGAAAAAACGTTTGCTTTAATAAATATAAAAGTGGTATGACAGTACAAAACTAGAAAAAAACATAAATGTAAAATTTAGCCAAGTTCAATGACAACAATGTGCTTCAGCGCCAAAAGAAATTACTAAGATCTTCACGAGTACCAAATTCCGTGTAGAAATACCTAAAATTTTAGCTGCAAAGATGTTTAAGTAGAATTTGATTTGAAATTTTTTAGAAATCCTATTAATGTACATAATTAATAAGTTTGTATGTTTATTTGTTACTCCTTCACCCAAAAAACTGCTAAACCGATTTTCTTGAAATTTGACACACACATAGAGGGTAACTTGGATTAACACATGGGATAGTTTTTGTCCCGAAACAATGATGGATCACGCGGAAAACAGCTAGTAGATAAACATAACACTATAACTTGCGAGTGACTTTACAAACAAAATACATGTACGATACCCTGTACATGAGAACCAGCCAAGTCAAATATTGCGTTAGAAATAAATATTGCATTCTTGTATTTAAAATTTAAAAATAACTAGTTATATAACTTGCAAAAGGCTTTGAAACATAGGTTATGGTTATTTTAACACTGAAACCCTTCATCGATATATATAAATCAATTGCTATTCGTTAGCCTCGCTAAAACTCGAGAACGGCTGAACCGATTTGGCTAATTTTGGTTTTGAGTTATTTGCTCAAATCCAGGGAATGTTTAAAAGATAAGAAAAAGGGAAAAATTGCCAGGAAACAAGGGAAATCGTATTTTAATTTTTCCCATTCAAACTGAACGGGTGAACGGAAGTTCACCATGACTGCTAGTTACAAAATAAATCTTGGGCGCATTTTAAGGTTAGCACAGATGTTTCACCGATCTACAGTAAATAATAAAAAATAAATTAATATTTTTTTTAACTGAGCCATAGTTGAACTTTAAAAAACTTGACAAAATGAAGTATTGAGGAGCAAGTTAAAAAAATTCTACGTTTTATTCAACTGAAAAACCTTTGTTCAATTCCTTTATATATCAAAATCTCCTGTACCAAACTCTATAAATCCTTCGCAAACAAATACTCAACGGATTTCGACCAAATTTGAAAACTTTTTTTTCAGTTTGATAAAATATGCCTGTAGCACAAAAATCCACCACTCACCAAACAGCACTTTTCAAGGGATATTTATGGAGGAACTCGTTGACACTCCCCTCCAGTAGAGCCCACCGGAAGGGGTTCTGTGTGGATGTGGAACAGTGGTACACCGATATTTCCGACCTGAGGACAACATAATATATAATGTTTTAAAAACCCTTTCCGCTCTTTCTTACTCTTTCTTTTCCACTTCAAACGTCTTCGGCATTAATGGTCTATTGCCACACATGTCTTGTTCCACCCAACCTAGCCAACTTTTCATGGATCGGTCTCCTGTATTTTAATATAATGTAGAGATTGTAAGTATCTTCACGCCCTTATCCCCGAAGAGGTAGGCAGAGGCACAACCAGGGTACCCACGACTAGCCGAAGATACTAAGTCCCACAATGTGATAGGTGGCAAGCCTATCGCCAACCGGGCACATATCGTATCCCGAGCAACATTTTTTTTTAAAAAATAGGAAAAACCCAATTTTTTTTTGTTGCCCGACCCGGGATTCGAACCCGGGACCTCATGCAGTCAAGTCCAACAAATGAACCGCTAGACCACAGAGGCGATTAGATTGTAACTAATGTAATTTGTACCAATTGTAAACAAAGCACTAAATTAACAAATAATATGTACCTATATGAGTACTATATGTACCTGCTTTACAGTTTGGCGAAACTTTTAATGTAATAAAAAAAACTTACTTGAAGCTGGGTGCTTTCCACCCGGCGACTAAGAGCTGATTGACGACGACGTCCACGGGGATGTAGTCGGCGATGTTATTGGTGCACATCGGCAATCTGCGGACCACTCCTGCAATCCAACAAAATTATCTATTTAATATCGTTGGCGGTCCAGTGTTGGCGTTGACGATATGAGATCTCAGGTTCGATTCGGGAATCGGACAACTCAAAAAACTTGTTTTTTTCGATTTCCTAATAAAACAACGTTGGCCGAGTTTGGATAAGTGCTCGGTTGGAAATAGATTTGCCTATCACGCTATAGGATTATAAATATCTCCGGCTACTCGTAGGTGTCCTTTGAATGCTTGTACCTCTGCCTACTTCTTCGGGGATAGGGGTGTGAAGATACTTACTTTCTATCTTTAAAAATAAGTTGCTAAGCTCAAACTTAATTAAAAAAATACATTTTCTTTAAGGCAAAAGGAAAATTCTTATGAATAGAAAAGCTGGGAAAATTTTAAGGAAAATAGAAAAAAAACACACGTTTCCTTCCCACGTGTTATATTGTCAAAAACAAGCAGTATGAAGTTTGCCGGATCGGCTAGTTAATGATAGTGTCAAAAATTTATCAAATATTTTTTTATGTCTAAGCCAGTTGTAACGGGAAAAAAATTAACAGAGATGAAACCTAGACAGCTATTTATAAGAAAAGAAAAATTCAGAACATAAAAATTAGTTAGAGAGAAATCCTTTAAACTGGGGTTGGGGGGATAATTTTAAAAGAAACGCAATTACGGACCATACAAAAACCTTTTAATAATTCTATACATGCAAATCCTTCTAACATCCCATTTTGGAAGTTGTATGAAAATGTATTCATCATTTAACAACTACAATGTTAAATATGACACATAGCAATTAATCGCGTTTTGATGGCTAATTACTAATTTTACATTTTCATATTACAAAACAGGAAAATTTGTTTAACAATCGTATATAAAATAACTTATTTGGAGTAGGGATGTAATGACTCCATCACCTAGTTGTGGAATAATGTTTTCCCCCCGATCATAGAAGACCTCGCCACGTGTTATCGGATCCCCCGGACCCAATAACCGCGGCAAACGCTATTCTCCCAACTCCAAACAGGAACACGACAATCTCACATCACCTTAACATAACACTACACCGTCGCCGCCGGTCTCGGCGACGAAGACCTCTCTTGCGTGGGGCGCCTAACGCCGAGCGACGAGCCACAAATACTCCTCCACCAAGTAACCAGAACGCAGCACCAATTCGAGGTACGGTCTCCCGGGAGACAGCCCCTGGTGCTGGCGTTGTAGGTAACAGCCCAATCCATCTAAATAATGATGTCTCGGGCTGAGCACTCTGCTCGGCCCACAAAGTTCGGTGAAGTTGTAAAAAATCGAAAGATTAGCAACAAATTAGTCATTAAAAAAAAAGGAATAATGTAGTAAGTAAATGTCTTTATTATTTTGACTAGCGCATTAATATTATAATTCCATAACGTCAGTGCACCCAATTATTGTCGTGTTGCATTTAAGAAGGTAGCCAGCAAAATCACTCAAACACGAGGCTTATGCCCCATAACATCAGGTTTGCAGCACACCAAAAACATCTTTGCAATAGAGATGAATGTGACGATGTCATTGTAGGGCTGTACTACTTAATCTAGCAAATAAAATAACGCAGCAATATTAATTACACTATTCTATTCATGGGCGATGGGTTCGTCACATCCCCATACTAATATACGAACAACACCGACCTTTCGACGCTCCCATGAGGAAACCTTGTGGACCGACTTTAGAGGACGTCCATCCAGCCACTGGCTGCTTCCACGCTGCTACAACTGGAGACAAAACATGATATACTTCATCAATAAATTTACTATATTAGCGTCATGCTACGTTGGCTGGTTTAACATATTGCCACAGTTCTACGAATGTCAATTTATTTAAAAAAAAACATAACCAGCTATTTCAATTTATACGTTTTTGTATTTATTGCTACTACATAGGCAGGCAGAGAGTATCGAGTGCCAAACTTCACGATCCTGACAAGCCTGTCTGGCTTCCTTCACATTCATTACCCTTTTCATACAAACACGCCGGTTTCAGAGACTCTTGACCCCACCCTCGGATAATATCCGAGTGATCTGATCGTGGAATGTCAACCTTGGTCTGCCCTGGTACCTACATCCATCCACATTCGCATTGTATATCTGCTTTATCAATCTTTCATCTGTCATTCTTTCCACATATTCGAACCAGCGAAGCGTGCCCTTCCTCATTTATTGCAACTAGTATTGAAAAAAGATTTAATGTTCTTCACATATAAATATTTAATTGAGTAATATAAAATCCTACCAGGATAGGGTGGCGCTAGTATAATAACAAACAGAAACAATCAACCCCAAGTATTTTTAGGTAGAAAGTCTGAAATCGGATATAATTTGTCACTTGAAAATACTTACTCATGGTAGGTCTGACGATGGTGCAAGGGAACTTCGCTGCATATTTCTTTACTTCATGCTCACCCAGATGCTTTGTGAAGGTGTACGTGTTAGGGTGGTCTTTCAAAATCCTGCAAATAAAACAATTAACTTAAAATCAACAAATCTTACTATGTAATATAATAAATACGAAAGTTCCTGAGAAAAGATAGATGTTTGTTATTCTTTCATGCACAAACTACTAAACGGATTTAAATGAAACTTTACAGGAATATTGTTTATTCATCAAAGTAACATATAGGCTACAATTTATAAAAAAATATAACTTGATACGCGAGCAAAGCCGAGAGTTTGTATGTATATGTGTATGTTTGTTACTCTTTCACGCTTGAATTGCTGAACGTATTTGCCTGAAATTTGGAACACAGGTAGATTGTGACCTGGATTAACATATAGGCTGCTTTTAATCCCGATCACACAACGGGTTCCTGCGAAAACGCGTGCGAAGCCGCAGCTAACAGCTAGTAATATATATTTGTAACAATTCAAATGTTACTGTTATTGTTTACTGTGTACGGTACTGTGTACGGTAATGGTACTGTTACTGTTTCTAGGGCCAGTGTATTACTTACGCCTTTAAACGATTTGGGGTTTTCAAAAATCTATATAATCGAGTTATTGTTATTGTTATTGAATTATTATTGGCCCAAAAAAGGTATTTTAGAGACAAACTAGCAGCCCGTCCCTGCTCTAGTGGACAAACTTCTATGTTATTATATATATAAAACCTTTCTCTTGAATCACCCTATCTATTACGAAACCGCATCAAAATCCGTTGCGTACTTTTATAGATCTAAGAGCATACATAGGGACTGTTCTTTGGCTGAGCACTCTGCTCGCCCACTAGCCCGGTGACGTTATAAAAGTCTATAGACGTACACAACATTAGTCATTTCGAAAAAAAAATAGGGACTGAGAGCAGAAAGCAACTTTCTTTTATACCATGTAGTGAAAATTAAATAAACAATGTACATAAGTCAAACATACGACATATTTTGATAGAAAACGACTAAAAAAATAACTTAAAAGTTTGGGTTTATGTTTTTTTTTTTTATTTTAAAACTAGCTATCCCGGCGAACTTCGTTCCACCCGTTCAGTTTGTATGAGAAAAATGAAAATTTTGTTTTTCCTAGTTTTCTCGCAGTGTTTCCCTTTTTATTATATTTTAAACCTTCCCTGGACTTGAATAAATAATTAAAAACCAAAATTAGCCAAATCCATTCAGCCGTTTTCGAGTTTTAGCGAGACTAACAAACAGCAATTGATTTTTATATATACAGATTACTGTTTCGCAAACAAAATCTATCATTTGTTAGATGTGATTTACAGTAAAACCTGTACAAGTGGGGTCTGAATGAATCTATATAAATTTTATTACATTTAGAGGTTTTCCATTAACCCAGTTCCCCAAATAGACATTTTAACGTGATTACTTAATTACAGAGATTCGAACAAAGCAAATATAGAATTATTACAAAAAAAATTAAACACTGTTTAAACGTGTGTTTTACTAAACAGTATTTGAAGTTAGGTTTTCAACCAATAACATGCTGCCACGTTATTTACGTGAGGCAGGTTATTATTATTTATGTCAACTTTAGACGATGTTTAGTTAAACAAACGTCTTCTTTTATAATCGCGTCATAGAATAAAACTCGCGAATAATGAGCTTCGGCTTTACACTTTTTACTCTTTTTACATTTTTTACTTTTATTTTTTTGGCTTACCTAATCTAAATTTAAGCGAAATGATTAATTATGTTATAACAATTCTATATAGATATCTTAAAAATTCATTCGGCTTCCGAAGCTTGACGAATAAAGGCGAAGCGTATAATTTAAATAGTACAACTGTACTTACTCTTTTTCCACCTGGTTTAAAGCGTCATCAGAGAGCTTGTTCACAGTTTCTATGACTTTCTCCACATCGGCAGGTGCGTCGTAGATTTTTTCCTCAACTTCTGTGAGGTAAGAGTTTACGTAAGCAGAAGAAACATGGACCATTACCTGAAATAAACGTTCAATAAAACTTCTGCTTGTAATAAAATAGTAAACGAATAGGCGAATCTCCCGTAGACCGTAACGAATACACATCACATATAGACAAAGTAACGGTGCGTTGTAAGTAACCTGAGGTTAGAAAATTAACCTACGCAAATTCAACCGCTACCCCACTCTTCAATCTTGAGAAGACGATGTTATAACGACAGGAAAAGGCAGGGCGGTGCTGCCAACTGACCAAAGTCGTCCCAAATCTCTACTACCTAATCGTAGTAACGGTGATAACGACAAATATACTTATGCAATTATAACCTTTTAGGACGTAGCAGAGGAAATTGGCCAGTACGTTTCTAAGGGGAGCCCAGAACAAAACGTCTATGAATTATTTATTTACTAAAAATCTTTAGTCAGCTTTTCAACTTTTACTTCCTCACTTCTTACAATGCTCAGCAATTTTGATAGTAGTTTTCCGAAGTCCTGGTGGCAAGAGAAAATCGTGACCTATAGACACCAGAAGATGTAGTGGTAGTTCTGTGACTGTGATGTTTTTAAGAGATGTTCTATCAAAGAACATCAAGTCTCCTTCGGCGTCGGTGATCAAAGCCTTTGTTATTTTATGGTTAAATAATTTTATTAAATCTCATTAGAATTTATACAATTAAATTATTGAGACATTAAACATCATATTGCACATACATTAAAATTACAAGCTCTGTTTACGTCAACATTTAAATAAGGCAACATAAAGGTTC
The DNA here is from genome assembly GCA_002245475.1 of Calephelis virginiensis. Classification (NCBI taxonomy): domain Eukaryota; kingdom Metazoa; phylum Arthropoda; class Insecta; order Lepidoptera; family Riodinidae; genus Calephelis; species Calephelis virginiensis. The sequence continues at coordinate 129,702 of NJDC01003810.1, forward strand.
TAAATAATATTCGTTACGACTCTGCAAACAGGTCCACAGTGAACAAAAGGCCGACCGCTACTAACACGGATAAACATTATCGCAATTGTAACTAGATGTGGCATCGAACATTTTTATGTTAATTAATTTAGTTTACATTTTTTCATTATTTAAATTTATTGTAAAATTTATTTGTGCTTTTCAAAATAGTATGTCAACTTTTATTCTATTAGATATTATTATTAACAATACATAATTTATTTTAATATAAAAATAATCATTAAGTTAATAAAAAAATCAGTTAAATAAATTAGAACACTGAGTATATATTATATATAATTTGATATTTTAATGAAATAAGATTCGGTTTTAGATTTTTTTTCTTTGTCATAAATTGATGGTTAGTTATGCTAAATAGTTATATGAAATTTGTCAATTTATCAATTTGAATTATTTGTATATTATTAATATATATCATAAATACATCAAGATTATTGTTTTATTAGTCAGATATTGATCTTTCTATCAATGATGTTTGATTTTAGATGTCTGTTGAAGATAGCAGTAGATTTCGCGTTTCTGATATGGTTGGGTAAATTGTTATATAAAAGTCCACCATCATATTCAATAGTTTTTTACCATAATTAGATCTGTGTGTTCAGAGAACTAAATTGTTTGAATTACGTAATTTCATTTTTTAAATTTGAAATTTCTTTTTAAATTGTATATTAGTTTTTATTTTATTGTTTAGGATTTTTCTAACTAAAATGCATGTTTGATATACGTAAGTCTGTCTTTTATTTAATATTTTAGTTTCTGTATAAATTTTATTTGTATTGTGCGTAAATTGTAGTTAAATAAGATTTTTACGAATTAATTTAGAATTGTCTGAATCACTTGTAAATTACTTTTGGATGCGGTACCCCATATTTATATTAAGTAATCTATATGTGGCCTTACGAGAGAATTATATAAATATCATATATTTTGGATAACATTTAACATTTCCATATAGTGCTCCGATCAATGACGTTAATTTTGATTTTAATCTTTTTATGTGTGGTTTCCATGTTAGGCTACGATCTAATGTAATGCCAAAATATTTTTCCTTCAAGTTACTTTTAATTATCTGTCCATTTAATTTAAGTTGGATCTTTTCATTGTTCTTTTATTTTTTGCAAAGAAAATAACTAGCTAGTTTTTGCTGTATTCATTGTAAGTAAATTTGTCTGAAACCACTCTTTTAATATGTCTAAATCATGTTGGGCTTTTGGGATTTTAGTATCAATTGATGGACCAATGTAATATATACTTGTATCATCTGCATATAATGCGACCTCACCATTTAGTTTCTAATGTATATTAAAAATAGAAGTGGACCTAAAATTTATAAATTAAATATTTGCGTATGCAGTTTTTGTCTATTAAATATTTGTTATTTTGATACTTTACTATTTAATGCATTTGTATGTTTGCTTGGTTTACTTTGTTTGGCATATTTTCGGTCTTCTACATTCGAATCACCTATTAAATATATTAATTTGTGTAAGTCTTTCTCTTTTTTCTTTTTTAATTTTCTAATGACTAATGTCTGGTTCCTATAATCATAATGCATTTGTATATTTGCTTGGTTTACTTAGTTTGGCATATTTTCGGTCTTCTACATTCGAATCACCTATTCTATATTTATTTGTGTAAGTCTTTCTCTTTTTTCTTTTTTTAATTTTCTAATGACTAATGCCTGGTTCCTATAATCAAAGAAACGTATAAGAAACCCATTTGTAGTTTGCGCACAAGTAACAATGTTGCTAATATTTTCAAAAAATATTCCAAGTTAACTGTCGAAAACGAACAACCGTTGTTAGCATATCCTACTAACAGTACAAAAAACTACCATCCGTAATCAAAACGACACGTTTTTTGAATATAGGAATCGGGCCTTAACCAATAACATATTCATGTTGTGTACTAATACATATAATATACTAATAAGTCTACGTGTCTTCACGCCCATCCCCCAAAGGGGTTGGCAGAGGCACAACTAGGGAACTCACGACTAGCCGAAGAAACCAAGTATATACTAATAATAAATAATAAACAATATATTGTCGCCTCTGTGTTCTAGCGGTCCGGGTGTTGGACTTGACTGCATGAGGTCCTGGGTTCGAATCCCAGGTCGGCCAACATAAAGAAAATTAGATTTTTCCAATTTTCTAATAAAAAAAAATGTTGGTCGGGATTGGAAATGTGCACAGTTGGCTATAGGCTTGCCACCTATCACATTGTGGGACTAAGTGTTTTCGGCTAGTTGTGGGTGCCTTAGTTGTGCCTCTGTCTACCTCTTCGGGGATATAGGCGTGAAGATACTTAAAATTATTCTTTTGTCTTCCAATACAAGTTTCTACACTTTAAACATTAACTGGTTATGTTACATGTGCTTAATTAGGTATTAAGTTTAAATCTAAATGTGATGTATTTGCAACAGTCGAAACCACATCATAATATTTTTTTAACGTTTTGAAACAATATTCTTGATATAGAAGATTGTTTAATTCTATCAATAATAATTGAATGTAATGAATGTTTGTATTCGCCTCTGTGGTCTAGCGTTCCGACGTTGGACTTGACTTCTTGAGGACCCAGGTTTGATCCCCGGGTTGGGCAATAAAAATAAAATGTGGTATTTCCAATTTTGTAATAAAAAAATGTTGCTCGGGATTGAATATGTGCCCGGTTGGCGATAGGCTTGCCACCTATCACATTGTGGGACTTAGTGTCTTCGGCTAGTCGTGGGTGCCTTGGTTGTACCTCTGCCTACCTCTTCGGGGATATGGGCGTGAAGATACTATATATATAATTACGTGTCACGTTGTTTGTCCGCGATGGACTTCTAAACTACTTAACCGATTTGAATCAAATTTGCACACCATGTGCAGTTTGATCCAACTTGAAAGATAGGATAAGTTAGTATCTCAATTTATGATAAAAGAATTTAACATCCGAGCGAAGCCGGTTCAGACAGCTAGTGTTATGTATATATTTTTATATATATAAATTAATAAATTACGTGTCACGTTGTACTAAACCGATTTTAATCAAATTTACACACCGTGTGCAGTTTGGTCCAACTTGAAAGATAGGATAGCTTGCATCTAAATTTTTCGCGAGCGAAGACGCGGGTAGCAGCTAGTATACAGTCGTGGTCAACTAATTAGGGACATGCAAGATAGTGAAGAACAATAACCGGTTATGTACATACAAATATAAAACCCTATTGATTTCTTAGTAACTATTATTTGCGGTCCGATTATTATGCTTTAAATGGCTGTAAATAAAATAATAAATAGAAAAAAGTATTTAATATCAAAGGTTGAACATGTATTCAATTTTAAGGTATAATTCTGTAGCTGTAAGGACAGTAAACTATAATGAAAAAAAGAGTTAAACAAAACTAATAATCTGCAGTATTATAATATCTTTAACACCTCCATTTTATAACGTGTAAAATCAGTACCCAGTAGCAAAACCTTTGTTAGTAATTACCGCTTGACACCGATGTGGCATAGACATTATCAGTTTCTGGCATGTTTCGACAGGAATGTTTGCCCTGCCTCACAAAAAGCTTCATAAAGTTTATCTAAAGTTGTGGTATTATAAGTGGCTACTTTTTTCTTGATTTCGTGCCATAGGTGCTCGATTTGGTTAAGGTCCGGGCTATTTGCTGGCCAATCTAGCACCGATACTGACTGACTGGTAAGAAACGACTTGACTGAACGGGCGGTATGTTTCGGGTCGTT
>NJDC01003810.1:141505-157155 GCA_002245475.1 Calephelis virginiensis
ACCAATTAAAATGTATCTACTTACTATGTAACATAAACGCATTATATAGTTTATATTATATACAGAAACAGATAATTTAAACAGTTTAAAAACATGACTAGTTTTATTATGACTTCGGAATATATTAGCATTTTTGCAAAATCTGATTTCATAGTCGCTACATAGTATAAAACAAAGAAGCTTGCCGCTGTTTGTCCCTACGTATGCTTAGATATTTAAAACTACGAAACCTATTATAATGCATTTTTAAATATATAAAGTGAGTCAAGAGAAAGTTTATATTATGTATTATAACATAGAAGTTTGTCCACCCGAGCGAAGCTGGGACTGGCTGCTAGTATTCGATAAAGCATCCCGTCCGATCTTAACATAATTATATTCCTGAACACAGAAGCATTATTACATGTCATACTTCTTTACGTATTTAACAAATAACTATCAACTTTGTAACGAAAGTAAATATGTTATGCAATCACAAAATTGGGTTAAAGTCTGTCGTCCCGGGTGTCTTAAATGGGGTTTTAGTCTAAGCCCTCACGGCGCGGTTTTCACCCGCACCCGCCGCGTTTGCGGGCTCGCTACTTCTGTAGAATGTCGATTTATAAGCAAAAACTAGGAGCACATTGCACGATGCGTTTTACACCCACAGCGCCCGCGCTTGTTTGTAGAACCGTACAAGTTTGCGAGCGATGACTACAACCTCGACGGCTGTGTGACCGCACAAATTTCCGGTCTCGTGAGTTTTGAAATAAAACCGTAGTTCCACAACCGCGGCGGGCGCGGGTGGAAACCGCTCCGTGAGTTCTTAGCCTTAAAGTCGACATTATGTAACTAATACCGTAACCATAAATTGGTGGAAATATACGACAAACCGACTGTTTCCAACTAGGCCTTACAAACTTACATAACATCTGTATAATCCGTACTAGCTGACCTGGGCCCGAGTCTTTACCATGAATATAGATAGCGTTTGGTAATTTATGTATCGAAATCTATATCGTTTTTGCAATTAAAGTGTAATAATTACACTTTCATTGGACACCTTCACTGCACATACAATTATTGTATGTGCAGTAAAGGCGCTGAGTACCACGAGTTTACGGCTTGTCGAATTTACAATTTTTTGACCGCCTCGTTGGTCGAGTGGCTAGCGTACACACCTAACTACATCGACGAACCGCGAGGCTCGGGTTCGATTCCCGACGGGGACAGGCATTTGTTTGATGAACATTTAGATGTCTGTATTACCGGGTCTGGGTGTTTATTACATGTTTTCTGGTATCTATTTAAGTACTTCTATGTATTAGTATCGTTGACACCCATAACACAAGCATATAATTTGCTTACTTTGGGGTTAGATTCAATTTGTGTGGCTTGCCTTGTAAAAAAAAATCACAATTCGGTTTAACCAAAGAGTGTCCCTAATTAGTTGACCACGACTGTATGTATGTATTTCAACCAATTTTTAAAAACCTTGTGTTAATCTTACATCTTTTAATTCTAATTATAAACCTTCTTCAGGAATCAATTTATCTATTAGCGTGTAAAAATCGTAATCGTGTAAAAATCCGTGGAACAGTTTTTGGATTTTATAAAAGACTGGCGCATCCGCGGAATTTTTTTATTTTCGTATGTATGATGTAATTTACTTTTGTTTAAAATTTAATAAATTCAGTAAAACAATTAACAATTTGTCTTCAGATATAATTAAAATTTTAAAACAGTTAAAATCTCATTCCAACCTCGGTAATAACGAATTATGTTAATTTTTTTGCAATTAAAACATCCTTAAAATAATGGAGAAAGCCATTTTGCAAGCCATTTTATGCAAGGTCGAAAACACCTTACAAATGTAGCCTCATTATTGCAAAACTGAAATATTTTTAACCGAACCCAAAAATAGGAGGTTTGTTGTTATGTTTTTTTGTTGTTACGAAGCGATTTTTCAGCCAATAACGAACGAAGTTTGATGGTTCGTTTTTCAAATGGTAGGTCACGATTGGGAGGTAGTCCCAATTAAAATCTCAATAAAAATTGAGATCCGTCAAGAAGTTCAAAAAAAAAACTACATTACAAAGAACTTTCGTCGTCCGGTCGCCCACCGGTAGTTGAACTCCATGATTATAACTGACATTTAGCGATTCTCAAAACTAATTCCGTAGACACAATGGTTTCCGTAGACGGGTGATAAGGATTCTGCTGAATTATTTATTTCTGTAACTCATCACAATATACATAATAGAAAAAAAATCTATTAAAATTTTAAAATTTAATGTTTATTTTTAAACCATCTTCGCACCAATATGCCCCAAGAGGTAGGCAGAGGTGCAACCAGGGTACCTACGACTAGGCGAAGGTACTTGTGAGAATACACAATGTGATAAGTTGGAAACCTACCGCTAACAGGGAGGTACTTATCCAGTTTGCTTGGGGCTTTGTCGTTTTTATTGGAGACTAACTGGCTCAGACGTTGTCCTGTGAAATTCATTTTATATATAAGATTGAAAAAAAAAATTGAGTTGCCTGTCCCGGAAATCGAACGCGGGGCTTCATGTCAACACCACCACCAAACCACTACACTACAGAGGAGATATTTTAACAAAAGTTATTGTCTTTGATTTGTTTGAAATGAAGATCCATAAAAGGTGATTGGTGGATGCTAACTTATCTGAAAAGTTTGAAAACCACTGTCATAGACAAATCACATCAATTGTTTTTCAACCTTATGTATGACGTAGGTATGTGTGCTAAAGTACATTGTCAGTGTGTGCGTAATTATTTTTTCTAATGCATTATTTTAAATTCTAATAACTTGAACCTGAAATTGCTACAAATCGCAATCGGTTAGCTAATTTCGTAAATTTATAATATAAAAATAACTACGTTAATTAAAACCGTCTTCAAAACTAAAAAGTAAAAAATAATAAAAATTTAATATTAATTATATACTACCTATTACTTAAAAAACAGTATTTCACGCCCATATCCCAGAAGAGTTAGGCAGAGGCACAACCGGAGCACCCACGACTAGCCGAAGACACTAAGTCCCACAATGTGATAGGTGGCAAGCCAATTTTATTTTTGTTGGCCGACCCGGGATTCGAGCCCGGGACCTCATGAAGTCAAGTCCAACACCCGGACCGCTAGACCACAGAGGCGAGACCTATTACTTATATGTGCTATTTACCAATACGTTTGAAGTTGATGCCATCCAATTTAATACTTACTTATAATATAATTATTCAAACCTATTAGTACATAGCACATATAAGAAATAGGTAGCATAATATCATTCAAATTAAATATTTATTATTTTTTACTTTTTAGTTTTCAAATCGGTTTTAATTACAGTAGTAATTTTTATTTAATACTTTTTAGTTTATTGCTGATATGATTAAATTTAATAAAAATAAACATCGGGATGGGTGAAAATAGGTAAAAAATGCTAATAAAATAAAAACTAATGGGCTTACCTGAATCAATTTTTTATGGGACCAATTCGAAACTATTCCGCATCAAACAAAAAAAGAATTACGTAAATCGGTCCAGAAACCACGGAGAAATCGGTGTACATACATAAAAAAATATACCGCCCGAATTGAGAACCTCCTCGTTTTTTTAAACTCGGTTAAAAATCAGTAAAACTGTGTAAGTTACATTAACATCAATATTTTTTGATAAACCGATTGATTTCATATCATAAGTATTTTCACGCCCATATCCCCGAAGGAAGGCAGAGGAACAACAAGGGCACCTACGACTAGTCGATGACACTAAGTCCCACAATGTGGTAGGTGGCAAGCCTATCGCCAACCGGGCACATATCCAATCACGGGCAACGTTAATTTTATAAGAAAATTGAAAATTCGGATAGAAATTGTATTCTAGTTTTTTTGGTTGCCCGACCCGAGTTCGAACCTGGGACCTCAAGAAGTCAAGTCCGAAGTCTGACCGCTAGACCACAGAGGCGATATGATATGTCATATCATAATCTGAAAAACTTTATTCAGATCGACCATACAAGTGGTACTGGTGGTGGTGGGCAATACCTATATATTAAAGATAAGTCATTAATCATAGGCCAAGCTTCATTTTTACCTGAAAAAAAAAGTATCTTCACGCCCATATTATCCCCGAAGAGGTAGGCAGAGGCACAACCAGGGTACCCACGACTAGCCGAAGATACTAAGTCCCACAATGTGATAGGTGGCAAGGCTATCGCCAACCGGGCACATATCCTATCCCGAGCAACATTTTTAATTATTAGAAAATTGGAAAAAACCAAATTTTCTTTTGTTGCCCGACCCGGGACTCGAACCCGGGACCTCATGCAGTCAAGTCCAACAACTGAACCGCTAGACCACAGAGGCGATTTTTACCTGAACATTGCATTAATTGTTATTGTAGACAAAATGCCTCCGTGGTCTAGCGGTCCTGGTTTTGGACTTGACTTCATGAGGTCCCGGGTTCGATTCCCGGGTCGGGCAAGAAAAAGAAAATATGGTTTTTCCAATTTTCTAATAAAAAATGTTGCTCGGGATTGGAAATGTGCCCGGTTGGCGATAGGCTTGCCCCCTATCATATTGTGGGACTTAGTGTCTACTGCTAGTCGTGGGTGCCCTGGTTGAGCATCTGCCTACCTCTTCGTGGATATACAGCATCATCAGGGCTAAAACTAAAACTACTGAACGATATTATTGTTTAGTATATTAACGGTACAAGTGTTTCTTTATTTGAAGATATGAATATGACGATATGCTTTTTACTACTGGTTTTGACATAAGACTCTTCAAGAGGTACGCCACCTGAATCTTCGTAAATTACGTAGAAAGAGGGTAAATGGTTAAGCGGCAACTAGCTATTCTGACACGAGACTGACAATAGTAACATTAATGAGTAGATAAAATTTACATTTATAATGGTCACAACTGTTTTCCTCAATGTACGAAGCGCAAAGGAAATACTGAAATTGAATCTTAATATTCAAATTCATTGGTTATTGTATGCAAATGTATACTTGTAGGTCCAACTTCTAACCTAAATAAATAAACAAAATCTTAGCATAAACAAATAATTACTTTCACCGCTGTATTACTAAAATTTTAATTAGACCTACCAGTAAGACAGATTATCTTTTACATTAATTCATATAGGTAACTAGCGGCACGGTACGTGCTGCGATACGCATATCACAGATTATACCTTTATACGCATGAATGACATAACACAACAAAACAAAAAAAGGGACTGAAAAAAGTTTCAACATGACGGCACAGTCCCCATCTGAAAAAGTTTCGATTTGACTGAAAAATACCATTAACAAAATGGCGGATAATTTTCTAGAATTCATTTGTAAAATGAAGAACCGCTCGACCGATTTTATAAAAGCTTCACATAAACTATTTACTAAATAGTCCGAACAAAGCAGAAACATTTGGTTTGGATAGGTGAGGCCGTTCTTGAGTTATAAAGTTACAACGAAAAGTGGCATTGATTTTTATATTATAATATTTTATATATTATATAAATAAACTGATACTTGAGCGAGTTGCCTGCAGATACAATTGACAGTGTAAAATTAATACTTTTGTTATTCACATTATTTTCTATCCTATCCTATTAATATTATAAATGCGAAAGTTTGTATATTTGTTTTTTACTCTTTCACGCAAAAACTGTAAACCGATTTCAATGAAATTGGCACACATTTAAAGGGTATCTTGGATTAACACATAGGATAGTTTTATACCGAAAAAAAAGTATGTGTACTCATCTACGCACGTAAGAAGTTATACTTCTCGCGGAGCTTCTGACAACACCCTTTAGACATTGAAGTCGACACTCAAACTGTATTTCCCATAGGTGCATTCTCCATATAGAATTTCGCAAAATGCCACCAAGTAAAGTAATGGACTGGGACTTTTCTCGCTTAAAGGGACTTATTCCAGTGTGCTTAGAGTTCAAACTCATTCAAACTATTCATATCGCGTGCTGCGTGAGCTGCAAGCGGCTCGCGAGTAGCACCTTGAGCTCACAGTTCGGCCGCACAGAAGCACCGCGAGAAGTATAACTTCTTACGTGCGTACATGAGAACACACACTCTTTTTTTTATTAATTTTCAAATCCAAGGTGGCGACCGAAAGTTATAATTGAAAAACCGCCACGGCAGTCCTAGCGTAAAAGTTGTTTCTGTATAGGATAGCATAAATTTTGAAAGTAATAAATAAATTGTAACATCTGATCTACCATGATCTGGTAAAAAGTTAGGTGACGGCCAGTCTAAACGAAAAAACGTGGAGGATCGGTCATGGTGCCAGTTTGTAGAGCCCAGGTAGCAATTACCAGAAGTTATGAAAAAAATTCAAAATGGCAAAAAACAAGATGGCCGCCATAGAACAATCGGTTTTTTAACAATTTTTAAGATTTTGAACCGTTATAGATATACTCCATATGGGTGTCGTTTGAGACATAGCGGGGGTGCTGATTGACAATTGGATTTGACAGCCATTTTGTAATCCTAGATGGCTACCGGAAGTTATTATTGAAAAACCTGTATGTTATACTTAGACTAAATCTTTATGAACTCTTAGATAAAGCTTACTTAAAAAGTAAGAACTATAAAATTTTTGCTCAGCTACCAGTACCTGGTAAAAAAATGGCCAGAGGCCAGCTTTAACGAAAAAGCGTAACGAGTCTGAGACACTGCCACTTTTTAAAGCTTAGGTGGCAATTAGGTTAGGTTCCATAGGGGTGTTTTTTAAGACCTAGGTGATAACTTAGACAGAACTTTTTGTTATTCAACTCCTAAGGGTGTCTTTTTTGTGAAACGTGTGAAACGCCATTACGAGTTCTTGGTGTATCAAATTTTGCATAGCCAATATTTTTAGAACATAGATGATAGGTACAGAGACCAAGGCTGCGTTTCCACCAGAGATGTGCAATGATACGTAGCGAGGGATGTGTTTGTAAATAACCAATAGAATCGTTACCAATAGAGCTGAGCTGACCGAGGTGAGGCAAATTAAGCGATTCTATTGGTTCTTTACAAACACATCCCTCGCTACGCATCCTAGCACATCTCTGGTGGAAACGCAGCCCTAGCATTAGAATTAACAAGGTTTCCATTTCGTTAATTTAAAAAATTGAAACAATAGCAAGCAATGAACTCTTAAAAATGGACTGAACAAAATATAAAACGAGAGACAAACAAGCCTTAGCATAATGTTGCTTGTGTGTTAAATCAATACTCAATAATTAAATACTTGAGATATTTAAGATAAAAGATTTATTAGCAAAGCAAATGAGCATAGTAGTGCACCTAATAAACAACTGCAATACCAATAGTCTTACACAAGCTTTGCTGTCCATTAAGTAATGAGAACAGTATTTTCGTAAAGGCTTCTGAGTCCCATTTAAAGCGGATATAAATTACATCTTACCTTTAAATCCTTAATCTGGTTACACAGTTCCATAACTCGCCTGGTTCCCAAGACATTTATATTGACAGTGGGTCGAAGGTTCTCCTCGAAGTCCAGGGTAGCAGCCGAGTGGATGACAAAATTGACATTATTGATAAGAAGCTGTCTGTCTTCCTCACTAAGGCCCAAGTTATCAGCACCAACATCCCCAGCTACAGGCACTAACTTGTTAAATATATCCAGAGATTCAGTTTCCAAAAGCTTTTCAAATATCTGTAACAATGAATGTTAATTTTATTTATTTCCAATGAAATATAATTATGAACTATGTATTTAATTGATATGATAATTTATTTAAAACCATGTAGTGAACAAAGAGCAGAATCTATTGCAACAAAAATAAGAAATGAATTAATTATCTTAGAAGTTAAGCAGTCGCAAAATTTACATGTTGCTAAAATATTACACAATAGTGATTCTTTTGAAACACAACATAAGTAACATCTTACTATTAAATGTAACAGTGACACATAAATTTTACTCAATGAAATAGTTGCTCCTACTACTATATTGTAAATCTATCACTTTTAATTTCTAGAATTTTTTTGTTTCCACTTTTATATATTCGCAGTCGCAGAGAATGTGCAGCCACCCAGGTGTTTACTTCTAGCCTAAATAAAGGCAGGGATGTGCATAGCCGTCTCTTCTGCATCTGAATGACATACCTAATTATTTAAATCAATGTAGGTTTTCTGCTGGTTAACTGCGCTTAATACAAAAACACGAGTTCGGCACTCTTCACTCGTGAGTTGAAACCTAGCAAATTGATAGTGGAATTGGAATAAACCTACACTGGGGATATGAACAAAAATCTTATCTTCTTAAAGATACATTTACTTATTTGAAAAATAAATATCTACTTGTGGTAAGCTGGGATCTTTTTCTATTTAGGCCATTTGTGAATTAATAAAATTAAAGATTTGGTTGTAATTAGATATAATATTATAGTTAATTTTTTTTCAAGCTCCATGTCAGGCTTTTGGACTTTACTATAAATCTTAACCATACTCACATTCCTTTTAAAATATGTTAGTTTGTATGAGAAATCAATTGTTACTCGTTTTTGAGTTACAATGACATTTAAAATAATTAACTTTTACCAGTTTTGTGAAAAAAATTGACAATTTCCCTGGGAACCCATTATCATAGCTAGACCTCGGAAGTACACCCATTCAAATTATTATTATTTTTTAAATCGGGTTAAATATGAAAGATAAATCGATTAACATACATAAAAAAGGAGTCGGGTATATTTGCACACCTTCTTCATTCGAAGTTGGTTAAAAATGGGAAAACAACACTAATTTTTCCTATACAAACTGTTATTGGCTTACAATTTTTGTAACAAAAGATAAAATTTTGACTTTGACATTATGACTTGCACCCTGTCTTTCGCTGATTCGTCAGATAAAAGGGTGCAGGTTAAATGCTATCAGAGGTGAAGTTTTCTATATTTAAAACATGTGACAATTAGTGACTATCATGGGACCATTGCTAAAATTGCAATATCTGTTACAGTAAGAAGGAACAAAGTTCACCTGTTCATCAATTTAATTTTAAAACAAAGAAATAATTGTTTTTTGGTTTGCATCGAATAGGTCCTAAAATTATGGAAATGATTTGGACAATTCTTTTGCCATTTAAATCCTATATTATCCCTTATAAACATAAATGCTATATTACTACTATTCAACATTAATAATTTGACCACCCACGCTGCACACAATGCCAAAGTGGGCTGTTATTCAGCCCACAGAGACCAAGAAAGACGAAAAATTACACTTTATTAAGTACAACTCAAAACTGCCTGTAATACAATCCACATAAATTGGGAACATCTCAGAAACATTATCTTTTCAAAAAACATTTAAATGATGAGAGCTTGATTTTAAGTTTGGATATCACTTCTATCTCTATCTCTTTATCTATATCATATACAATGCAATGATGTTGTCTGCTTTAGCGGTTAATCAAATTTTATAATTGACTAGCTGTTGCCCGCGGTGTTGTCCATGTGGTTAATGATCCCACAGGATTTTTTTTTTGGGATACAAACTACCCTATGTGTTAATTCAAGCTAATTCAAGCTCGATGTGTGTGACAAACGACATATAGATTGGTTTAGCAGTTTTTTCGTGAAGGAGTAACAAACAAACAAACATACATACTTTCACATTTATAATATTAATTAACCGGTCAACAGTCCAAAAGCAAAAGCGATTTTCCCGCCCGATAGCCAGCACGTTTGGGGAAAAATGGCGGCAAAATAAAATTGGCGAATAACGATGATATCTTTCGATTTATGTATTAAAAACATATAAATGTATATATTTTTAGAATCCTTGAGAATTAAGGAATTAATAACGTAAAAATGTGTATGTTTAACCTCAAAACCATTTGCAACAAACAAAATATGATAAAACTTTCCGTGTTTTTTTCCAATTCTCCCAAGAAAAACATTTCTTATTAAAAACAAACGTGTTTTTATTTACCTTCTGTATACTTTATTCGAAAAAACATGAAACGTTTAACAGAATGCAATTACAAAAAACAACAATGTCCATGCAAATATTTTACAACACAAGCTCTATAGAATTAAATTCTTGCATGTTCCAAAAAGTGTCACCTGCTATTTAATCTCTTATTATCTCTTATTATGTAGTATGTAGTGGAAGACACTTATAAAACTTATATGTTTTACCTGTAGATATGTCATATAAACATATTACAAATGTTATTTCCAAGAATAATTTATTATATAATTAGAAATAGTTAAAATCGAGCGGGCCGTTACGTCACAAGTACATACATACATACATGACAGACTTAAATATCGCTATATTTTATGTAAAACTAGTTAAATGATGTGTAGTGTTTTATAAAATTGTTTATCACTTACCAAAATATCATTTTAACACTTAACTAACACATTTTCACATCAGCTTTTGTTTTCAAGTCACTAACCGAACACATACTCGAAAAAAGCGCAACGGATGAATAAATCATGCCAACTCAACTCATTCCGAATTTTTTTTACAATGTTGACATACTTCAAACTTTTTAATACGACGGGTTGTTTATTCTGCTGTAGACTAAAAAAAATTGTTTGGATACACAAAGTTTACTTGAACAAACTGGAATTAAGAATGGAGCGCTGCAGTCGAGGCCCAAATCGGGTCGGGACCATTGAGCGGACTTTTTTTAGACACCCGATATGGGCTGCAGACAGTTGACTGGATACAATAAGGATATTTTTTTTAATTACTAATTTGTTGCTATTACCTCTCGGTTTATACAATTTTACCGGGCTTTGGAATTAATTAAAAACACATGAATTAGGTATGACAAAATCATACTTGTAGTCCTGTAAAAAGTTAAATGAAACCATGATCTGACCAGTTTTGGCGCAATGAGTAAAAATATGTTCATTAATACTTAAATAATGATATTATGAAAGAAATTTTGATTTAAATTAAGGGGAAAGAGATGAAAAAAAAAGAAAAAGGGTTAAAAAATGCTTTTTTTTAAAATAACTTAATAACAGTAGGAAATAGAAAAAAAAGTTTCAGGTAAAAGTTGTAGAGAAAAAATTCTACACAAAAAAGTTCCTCTTGATTTTTTTGTTATCTGCTTTAATTCAGATCATGGTTTCATTTAACTTTTTACTGGACTATTAAATTTACCATTTAAGGATAATGTTGTATTCAGTAGCTGTTTTGTTAAATTGAAGTTTTTAAAATAATCTCCATTAAAATGTATAAGGATTATAATGTGTAGCAATTGCGACCAAGCAATTCTTTATGTAATTTAAAAATATATTTAATAATCTTAGAATTGAAAATGTATAGTTAAGAACCACTTCGATAACAATAGCTTGCTTCTAAGAAAAAATACACATAATATTCGAACTACCCATTCAAAAATTAAAATGCACAGACAGACATACACGGACATGTCAAACTTGAATTAAGAACAAAAAGTTAAAACTCACTTTAATTATAAATTTATTATTTAAAGTTTTTTTTTGAGATTGGAAGACAAAATCAATTAATTCCATATGGAATTCAGTTAAGTAATACCCTTAATCTGTATCTGCAGCAAACCGGGTCATGGTTTATTTGGTTTACACCCTCGTTAGCAGATGGGGCTAACTTTAGTATATTAAAATTAGGTAAGACCGTAAAATAAAAGTAGCCCAAGTTACGTCTTATTACATCTGCTATTTGCCAGGAGTCAATTGACTCTGTAGTCAAGTGGTTTTGGTTTGGTTTGGTTGGTGGTTTATTCATGGTTGTGGTGAATTCTTACTTATTTAAAAAAAGGCACATTTTAAATAATACCTGCAGGTTTTAAGTGTAATGTGTACAAATTGTATCTTCGGCTAGTTGTGAGTACCATGGTTGTGCCTCTGCCTATCTCTTTGGGGATATGGGTGCGAAGATACTTTTTTGTGTACAAATACTAGCGTTTTTAAAGAGATCTGTTAACTTTTTTTACAGCATTGATGATAGCCTAGCACCCATATTATTAGATTTATCCATCCAAACTGGTGATGTAGACTATGTTGAGGCATCAAGCGAAAGATAATTATTTTGATAGGGTTTTGCCAATTTGACATTTGATTATGGCACACAGACTGCACGAGAGATACAAAATATTAAAATCTACCACTGGGAATTCAAAGCAATATTATTTTAACAATACTTATTGTCATCGAAGAAAGACAACCTTAAGACGTATGGGATAAAGTTTCAGAAGTCGACATTTAGCAACATGGAAATAATACTGCTGTAAGCGTTCATGGAGAGCCCCTGAATGGAACGAGGTCACATACCACCACAACACACACTGAGATTACAAATTACCTACTATATTCAGAAGTAACGTAAACTTTTAAATACATTTTAAAAGCAACGGAGCCACTCGGATGAAGTAGCGACTCAATTATAACTGAACTTCTACGCGCGCCGATTAACACGAATAATTATTAAAAAACTTTGCTAGAAGATAGAAGTACTTACCAAATTAGTATGGAACTCTTTGATCCTTTCACTAATTTCTTTGCCTTTCTTCGGTCTCATCAACAAATAAATCGTTCCAGCATTTGGTATGGTCCTCAGTATTTTCTCTATGAGACAAATACCTACAAAACCGGTTCCACCAGTGATAAAGAAATTCTTTCCAGAATAAAACGCACGTATTTGAGATTCTTCCGACATTATTTTTTTTTCAATACTTAAAAAATCTGTGGAAAATATCGTCTAAATTTTAAAACTTTGACAAAGCTGCAACACGCGAGCGACTCGTGCGCAACACTTTAATATACTGTCAAACTCAAAATTCAAATCGTAATTTATGACGTATCACGTCACCGGTCACGTCTAACAAGTCTTTTTCTTTTTTTATTAGTTTGCTGGGCCAGCTACGGCTAGTTTTAGGCCATGCTGCCATGTCTTCCGTATTAATGAAGTTATTATTTCAGTCATTAGTCACTATTTACAAAGTCATGTCTGGGTCTTGAGTAAAGCGGTGTCGTTATTCAAGCTCGTCTATCGAGATTTGGCGGCAGCGAGGAAATACACGATACACTAATTTCTTCATGATTATTTCATTTGTGCACTTTCACTGAACAAAATTGTAGAATATGACTCCAAAATTCTCTAATTTCACTCAATATGAATACGAAATTCAATAATTATGAAAAAATTACAACCATCTTCATTCACAATGGCAACAAAAATCACTTTTTTGAAGTAAAACTTTTTTAGAATCGTTGTGATTTCAAAACGGATGCAACGGACAAACGAATGGTAAGAGACACAAATATATATTCACCTCATTCTTTTGCAGGTAAAAGACACAAATATATACTCATCTCATTCTTTTGTCGATTTACTGAAGTTTCACTTCTATCGTGTGTGAATCGCACTCACACATTTTTTGAAGTGAAACTTCTTCAGAATCGTTGTAATTTCAAAACGGGTGCAACGGAAAAACGACAGGTAAGAGACACAAATATATATTCTTCTCATTCTTTTGTCGATTTACTGAAGTTTCACTTATGTATGGAGGGTAGAGGTAAGGAGCGCACACTCATATAGCTTTTTGACTCAAAGAGTGTCCACAAAATAGCATTAAATAAAGGGGCCAGAATGGCGCTAGTGTAGTGGAGGGTATGATGTGAATTTAACTGTTTTAGATGGCTTGAAGTTTGCTGATTGAAAGTAGTAATATAATATCAAGTATTCTCACCGACTAAAGTAGTTATTTTATGTGTTGTAATTGAAAGTTAAACGGCTATCGTAGTTAAACGTCTAAACTACTTTTGACGCTTTCTTTAAAAAACGGTCCTCTGGTACAGCAATGCCATCTTAATTTAAGGCGATTCAGGGGACACTTTTGTAACACAGAGTGTGCGCTCCTTACATCTACCCTCCATAATTATGTGTGAATCAAAAACACACCTTTTTTTAATTAGTTTTTGCCCTTTTCTGGGGCCGGCTGAGACCTTTAGGCCTTGCTGCTACAATGTCCGTATAAAAAAGAAGTTCGTTTCGTCGTTTCTTCTTCTGCCTGGCTAGATTTGGAAACGGTTTTAGGAGAAGGCAGATTGGTTTTAGTCCTGGGGGCTGATATCTATCTCAGTGGCCAACTCAAAATGGAAAGGTGTACATCAAATAGCTCTGAAGGTAACTTTCAAAAGCGTTCTCCACTTTTGGCCAATCGGAGAAATCATGCATTTTGTAAATAGCGTTTTTATTTGTAGATATGTGGCATCAAAAAGTACAAGCAGATGGATGTAATAATCAAAATTACAAATTTCTGATATAAATGTAATGTTTATTTGATATTCAATTGACAAAACAATATTAAAGATTTGCTTTTTGCGGATTTGCTCATTTTTGTTTTAAAGTACAGATTTGACTAGATATGAATATAAAGGGAATGGATTTGGCTAATTTTATTAGAGAGCTGTTGGGAGTTGACTATTTCTGCTAATAATAAAAAAAACAAATAGGGTTGCGCCTTTTATTATTTTACATAAATATAAAAATAAAAGTTAAAAAAATTAGAATAACAACTTAAAAAACTAACTTACACGCTTTGTAATAAATCAATCTTACTGAGCGAATTATTATCTTAGATGGTATTTTCGTAACAAAAAACAAACTTTGTTTCGTGACTTGAAACATGACTTCAATCACTTTCTATTAATGCGTTTGAATGTAATTGAATTATCTAAAGCAACTGTGTTCATTTTCTACTATTTGTTTTAGTTTTATCAACAAACGAAAAAAAAAGTAGGCCCCCAGGCCCAGGCTTCAGTAACTATTTTTATTAATAATATAAAAGAAAAACATTAATTTTATTATATAAAATACATTTTAAAATATAAAAATTGTAAGACCCTCCGTCACCGGGTACAAAGTCCAAGCTTTAGTAACTATAATTAACAATAATATAAAAATATACAATAATTGAAGTGTATAAAATACATTTTAAAATATGAAAATTGGGAGACCCTCCGATACCGGGTACAAGTATCAAGCTTCAGTAACTATTATTATTAATTATATAAAAATCACATATTTATGAAAATGACATTCAGATTGCACATCCCTTTTGTTTTTGATTTTGTTTACAACAAGTGCAAAAAATACCGACCTTTTCTTCTTTAGTTCTCGGCGATCAGTCGGCCGACCCGAAAGATTTCTGTTACGTGCCTGGTTGCTTGGTACCTCCTCCACGTTTTTTTCCATGTTTTACTAACTTTTACTTGGTTTTATGACTTGAATTTCACTTATTTTCGTTAGACAATACAGACGTAACGTACACTCCAGCGACGCGGTGAATGTCAAACGATAGCAATATGGCGGACGAAATTTAACGCGCTGGGATTGGTCAATTTGGATCAAAGTAAACTTGTATGTAATGGGCTACTTTTGAAAATAAATTCAAAATAAAATCAACTTTTAACGTGTTTTCCTTGTATTTGTCCATTAATGATCGTCACTAAACCGTTGGTAATCTTCAGTACAGACATCTAGAAAAGTTTTCTTAAAATTCATGAATGTGGAGATGACCACTTTTGAAAGTTACCTCCTGAGCTGTCAAATGACGTGTTTTACATTTGCTATCTCCAGTGACCAACAGAAATACAATAGAGATAGC
>NJDC01003810.1:185767-206689 GCA_002245475.1 Calephelis virginiensis
ATGCAGCCTTTATATGACAATTTTATCAATTGTTAAATTTGACCTAGGAAACGTGCGAGCGGCCCTTATTAAATTTAACTCATGAATGTGCAAGCGACCCCTTTAATAAGGGTTAAATTTATTAATTTAACTCATGAATGTACGAGCGGTCCTTATTAAATTTAACTCATGAATGTGCAAGCGACCCCTTTAATAAGGGTTAAATTTATTAATTTAACTCATGAATGTACGAGCGGTCCTTTTAAATTTAACTCATGAATGTGCAAGCGACCCCTTTAATAAGGGTTAAATTTATTAATTTAACTCATGAATGTACGAGCGGTCCTTATTAAATTTAACTCATGAATGTGCAAGCGACCCCTTTAATAAGGGTTAAATTTATTAATTTAACTCATGAATGTACGAGCGGTCTTTATTAAATTTAACTCATGAATGTGCAAGCGACCCCTTTAATAAGGGTTAAATTTATTAATTTAACTCATGAACGTACGAGCGGTCCTTATTAATAAAACTCATGAATGTGCGAGCGTTCCTTATAAAATTTAACTCATGAATGTGCAAGCTGCCCCTTATCAAATTTAACTCAAGAATGTGCGAGCGGTCCTTATTAAATTTAACTCATGAATGTGCTTGCATTAATTTAACTCATGAATGTACGAGCGGTCCTTATTAAATTTAACTCATGAATGTGCAAGCGACTCCTTTAATAAGGGTTAAATTTATTAATTTAACTCATGAATGTACGAGCGGTCCTTATTAAATATAACTCATGAATGTGCGAGCGTTCCTTATTAAATTTAACTCATGAATGTGCAAGCTGCCCCTTATCAAATTTAACTCATGAATCTGCGAGCGGTCCTTATTAAATTTAACTCATGAATGTGCTTGCAGGCCTTACTAAATTAAAGCCATGAATGTGCGAGCGGCCCTTATTAAATTTAACACATAAATATGCAAGCGACCCGTACTAAATTTAACTCATATACGTTTAAGCGGCCCCAACTTGTCCAATGAAACAATTGAAAATTCAATAACTTAACTCATACAAATTGTGACATTACTTACGTAAAACGTTTTTAACATAATTCCGTGATGCATGTAATGTGGTCGCCGTTGAGTGCTGCTCGGGAGTAGAACCCGGGTACTCTGGACTTGTCTTGTGAGTACCTTTCTCTAAAACAATATCATACGTTTATTTACGACCATGTTAGAGTAGAAAATTAATTTAAATCCTAAATTGTGATAAGTCAGTTGCATGTTTCTTGGGGTATTCTGTCTCTGAATATCTCTAAGACTAACTAATAACAGTACAAAATTAAACATTAAATGTGTCGGTTCTTTTAAATGTCTTTTTTTCTAATAATATTATCTCCACACGTATTAATTTAAACTAAACTGTTCAAGACTAGGAACTGAAAACAATGAATCGAAGCCCAAATTTAAATATGTTTTTGACACTATTTTCATATTGACCATTTTTATTAGTTGTATGTTTAATTACAGATTACTATTGCCAAAAAAACTTATAAACGACGAAACGGTTAAGACTGTTAACCGTATTAATGTATTTTATCAAATTTGCTTTTATTTGACTTGCATGACTTTGTTTAATGAGCAACACTCCCAATCCAAAGTTAAAAATGAGAATGGAATCAAAGTTTGAAAAATTTACTTCTAAGTGAGGTGTCTTTGAAAACCCTCAATTAATTTTTCACTTACGCAAGTGCCTTACGCTAGGTTCTAAAAAAATGTTTCAAATCATGATTAAAATTATTTGATATTAAGGTTTTTTTTAAACAAAAACATACCTTTTGCTGTCTTTTTCGAAACACTGTGTTGTGGCTTTAAATTCTGCAACAAATATATTTTTTAGTAAGTATCTATAATAATAAACATTTTTGGAAAAGTTGCTCAAATTGATCTTAACCAAAAGTAAGCAAATTATGCGCTAAATATTATGTGATATTATTTAAAGACGTTTTAAATAATATCATACGAATGTCTTTTACTCTCGGTTCTCTCAAATCCAAACCATTCGGTAGTGTCTTTAGGCATGTATAACTCTTCAGCAAACGAAATATTTAATCAATATAGTAAGAAATTTTAGTATTAAGAACCCTACATAGCAACTAGTGCGCCTATCATATATATGCTGGAAACATACTAGACGCGGCTCACGGAAACGGTTCACAGCCGCATCTTACAGGGTATCTAATGAAAGTACACGTAGCCGTGCAAACTATCAGACGTAAGTCGCGGACGTGGCCTTGAGCGTTCGGACGGCCGACAGATATCTGGCACGCTGGATGTTTTTGTCAGCCGAAAGTGTCCAAGGACGGTATCCATTTCCCGCTTAACATAGTAAACATTTACTATATCCATATAATCATTTCTCAGACTGCGGGCGTTAAGGATTTATTTTTCTACGCTTACAAAAAAAACACAACCTAGTTATGCGAGCGCACACTTACGCATGTAAACGTGCACTTCTGCTCACAAATTAAAAAAAAAAAAAAACACCACACTACTATTATTACCGTAATTGCCTTAAAGAGAGTTGTCTGCTTGTTTACTGCTTACATCAAACAAATGTACTATACCTATACCGTTTTATCAATTAACATGGATTGAATTACTACAAGGTTTAAGGTGACATTGTAGTCTATAGCAGTAAAATAGAGACTTTAATGGTTGTCATTTTGTTGTGCACTTATTGAACTAATTTTAAATTACCGCTATTTTCTTTCAACGACAATAATAGATAGAAACTAAACATGTTTAGTGCTTTTGTTGTTTATCAGAAACACTGAGTAAAAATGTCACTAATTTTCTTTTTGTTTATTTGGAAAAAGATAGCATATACTTAAAATAAGTTTAGTTGATGCTCAGTAGAATTACCACCATGTTTATTAAAG
The DNA here is from genome assembly GCA_002245475.1 of Calephelis virginiensis. Lineage (NCBI taxonomy): Eukaryota > Metazoa > Arthropoda > Insecta > Lepidoptera > Riodinidae > Calephelis > Calephelis virginiensis. The sequence continues at coordinate 188,683 of NJDC01003810.1, forward strand.
GATAGCGCTCAAAGCGGACGGGGCGGGTCTAGTCGCCTATTTGTTTACTCTACTATTTGGCACTGAGTAACAGAAATCCGCCAAAGCAATGCGGCCCGGCCCGCCTCAGTGTGGTTTGCAATGTGATGCGCCCCGACCCGACACGCTCCGCCCCGTCAACATGTGGGCGCAATCCTTAATAAAGCGGTAAATGTAAAATTTGTTTAATACATACCTGTATTTGATTTTGATCCGGCGGTGTTGCCCGATGTAGCGGCGCTGAATTAACATTAAACTTCCCGTAATGTGGGTAATTGGAAAACTTTTCATGCATTCGTATTTCCTTCATGGTCAACAGTTCTTGGTGTTCACGGAAATATAGTGCGGACATTACTACTAAGCTGAAAGTAATATAAAATAATGACAAAGAGATATAGTTGAAAAAAATATAATAATTTTGGAACAGTTTTAGCCTTGTATTAAAGGACTGGATACACAATTACACTTAACAAATTAAATTTTATTGAAGTAAGTAAGTATCTTCACCCCCATATCCCCGAAGGCGTAGGCAGAGGCACAACTAGGGCACCCACGTCTATCCGAGGACACTAAGTGACACAATGTGATAGGTTGCAAGCCTATCGCCAACCTGACACATATCCAATCCCGGACAACGTTATTTTTATTAGAAAATTGAAAATATACATTTTCTAATTTTTATGTTGCTCGACACAGGTATCGAATCCGGGACCGTAAGAAGTCAAGTCCGACGCCGGACCGCTAGACCACAGACGCGACTAATTTAACCACAAATTTTAATTAAATACTATATTTCTAAGGAAGACAAGTAATTTGTACTATTTTTAACAGAACTTCAGTTGTTGCAGTCTTGATGATGCTTATATAATGAAACCGGTTGACTGAAAGGTAATAAAATATACTGAAGAAAGCACAAGTGATATTAATAAATCGGGTCTAGAATGAAATTTCACACAAGCGCTAAAGGTAAGAAATATTGAAAAGTATTGCGAAAGATACGGAATTAAAAATTATCTTAAAGTATTTTCCCATCCTACATTTTTAGTGCTCCTCGCAAGTGCCGTGTTGTTTTGGCGTACTTTGTTGCAAGTTTTTATATTTTTTTGTTTATATTCTTACTTATTGTAGATTTTTAAATTAGACCTAGCAACATTTATACGATTTAATAAGTAGCAAAAGAAATTCAAATGGCCCATTCTGTCAGGGAAGATAAGTTGAAGATAAGTCATTAAATAAATGCAATTTGGAGTACAAGATCCGCGAAGTTTTCCCTCGACCGAATTCTGGTGCTTGATTAAGGTTTATCTATAAGGTATAAGGTAGGTATATACTGCTCGCCTGGCCTAGCTTAATCGGTCTGTTACTGGTTTGGAAGTTTTTAAAAAAAGTATCTTCACGCCCGTGAAGTTCAGGTAGGCCGAGAAACAACCAGGGCACCCACGACTAGCCAAAAACACTAAGTCCCACAATGTGATAAGTAGCAATCCTATCACCAACCGAGCACGTATCCAATCCTGAGCGACTTAACTTTTTTTAGAAATAATAAATTGCAGAACAAACATTAACACTTACCACACCGCCATGATAAACACCAAGATTGTAATAATAACTTGTAAAAACTTATTTGATATTAATTCACTACTAGCATCCCCATATTTATAATTCCGTCGACAGCAAAAAGGTAACTTAGTGTTGCCATATCCAATACTTTCATCATCTCGCCACAGACAATCCTTTTTTATTGTGGCAAAATTGTCATCTGGCATCTTTTGTGCACTTGAGTCCACAGTACTTATGTATGTTGGAAAATTACTATCATTTTCGATCTTGTCAGGTTTATTTGAGTATTTAACAGATGTTTTATTGTAATTATAATATTTTCCATATTTTGCTGAATTTCCGTGGCAATGTTTGCACTGTTTTCGGGTAAACTTTGGGGAATTATGGCTAAGCTTATGGCAACACTCGTGACGGCGTATACTGCGAGCTATATCTCGGATTTGTTCTATAGATATATTTCCGTCACTGTAGAATGACTTCGAGATGTTTGAAATTCCTGAGAATCGGGAATCTGAAAAAAAAACCTTTGTTAGAATTAAAAATATAAATATTATATTTAAATAATTAACTACCACGTGGCTGCTATCAGGCAAGGAGATTTGGAAGCCATAATTGAGGAGTTAATTTTAAAGCTCGCCAAAATACTTTGAAAAATTATTGGTAAAATAAAAAAAAACCTTTAAAATAATTATTTTAAACAACTTTAAAAACCATAGTGGCAAGAACAAATTAACATGAAATTGACCTCTAGACCATTTTAATAAAACTATAGATTTTATAACATATTGCATAGCACCATCCTTTTGCTTTAGCACGTGTACTTAGATACGAAACTTTGCGAACTGTTTCTTTTGCTCCGTCGTACGTTTCAATGTCGGTCAACCTCTTTTTCTCTGTCAGGCATGTTTAGGATCACATTTAGTAACAACATGCGATGAATTATCCATTTTATATTAAAAAAAAACCAAAAACCAAGAGCTCTTTGTCACTTTGCTAACCAAATCGCCATGTGATCGCCATACTGTTTTTTAATTCACATGATGCAGAAGCCGAGTTGTAATTGGTCGATTTCATTTTAGCGAGTTCGTTTCGTTTTGGCGGGTTTTGCAACTGAATTCCTCAATTACAAAAGAAGAAGAAGAAGGAGAGGGGAGGGGATGTGCCTTACCATCTTCGGAAGTAATGGACAAGATTTCCATGAACTCCAAATGGTTGGATTAATTCGTACTTAATTTAAAACCAACTCTTAAAAACATAAATTAACATCGTATTACAATAAAAAATACTTCTCTGACAGTAAATACATAATTTTATACATTATACGGAATTGAACTTAACATTAATAGAGCATAAATCATATGTAAGTGGATACGGGATCTCATCAAATTTTATCAGCGTAAAGGAAGGTGACCAATTATAAAAAAAAGTAATAATAACGTCTTTTTAGAATCATACGACTATCATCCAGATCGGAAAATGACAAAATATTTTCAATTATAATTTACAAAATATTTTCAATTATATGCCACGGCACAAAGCTCTATTAACCATGGTGGATAAAAGACGGTCTACGTAACTTTAATATTCCAAGAATTTAAATGTTGACATTAGGAATAAAAACATATTTATCACAATACCAATAAAAGATACAGCTATGACCGCCTCGTTTGTCGAATGGCTAGCGTACACGCCTAACTACATCGACCAACCGCGAGGCTCGGGTTCGATTTATTGATGAACATTTAGATGTCTGTATTTCCGGGTCTGGGTGTTTATTAAATTTATTCTGGTATCTATTTAAGTATTTCTATGTATTAGTGTCGTTGACTAACACCCATAATATAAGCATATAATTTGCTTATTTTGGGGTTAGATTCTTTGTGTAACTTGTCCGGGGACAATTATTGTTCAAGTTTAAGAGTTACCGTTAGTTTTTTGGCGCCATCGAAAGAAATTATGATCGCAGTTTTTTTCATAATTACAGAATTTCCAGTTTATATTAAGGAAAATTAGTAAATTTTCCTGGGAATTTCAATGAAAGTGAACAAATAAAATAATCATAAAGAAATTAGTGTATAGTGTATTTTCTCAGTCCCACCAAATCTCATTAAATAAGGTTGAGTAATGAGGCAACCGTTTTACCGACATGACTTTCTATAAGAGTAGGTTGATGCAAGCTTCAACTTGACTAATGGCAAATGCTAACGCCAGTGCCAAAAACGAAAAAAGAAAGAGTTACCGTTGCTTCCACTAGATCTGGAACTATCTCGTCTTTGAATACTAATACGGCACAGCTTCTTGTTAATACGTTCCAGCTTATCAATCCTGGACTCTAGATTTCCAGTCATCTTACACAGCTCCTTCACCGCGCCTAGGTTCTCCATAAAAATACGGTCCTGGAAAAAAAAGAATAGACAGTAAGACACTTCTTTGATGGTATATGACAGAGCTTCATTAATTGTTTGTTTCAAGTAGGATTTAAAAGTATTATGTACATCGTAAACTTATTTCAATGGTACTCAGAACTAGGTACCAAAAAAAGCTTATATTAAATAGTAACTATCTTCACGCACGTATCCCCGACTAGACAGGCCACCTACGATTATTTGAAGAGTTTCGCAATGTGATAAGTGGTCTATCATCAACTGGACTCTTATCCAATCCCGAGCAATGTTGTTTTGTAGATAATGCAAAAAACATGTGGCAAATACTAACACCGGTCCACTAGACCACAAAGACGATAGATGTTAATGATCAGTTAATAAAAAAATATTCGAAAAACATATATACCAGCAGCCTGTTCGGGCTTTGCTCGGATGGTAATTTTTTGATTATAAATTGAGATGTAAGCTATCCTATCTTTCAAGTTGGATCAAACTGCACCCGGTGTGCAAATTTGATTGAAATTGGTTATGTAGTTTAGGAGTCCATCACGCACAAACAACGTGACACGTGATTTATATATATTAAGATTAAGATAAGAAAATTAGATAAAAAATATTGCCAAAAGGCGTCAGATCCTATTGAGCATGGCACAGTTGAGCACGTGGTCTCACCTTGTTAACGACGAGGAACTTGTGTATGGTGTCCCCGTTGGGCAGCGTGACGTCGCCGGCCTCCTTGACGGCGTCCGGCAGCACCCGCCGCAGCTCCTGCGCCACCACGCCCGTGTCGCCCGCGCGCCCCGCCCGCCCACTCACGGGGTCCCACCCCACCAGACCCGAGTGCTCCGCGAACAAAGGGTCGTAGTTGAATCTGCATTCAAATTACACCAGGTGAAACTCTATACAGGTGATATTTAAAGTGAAAGCCAAATTTTGAGAAACGACAGATTTAGAAAAGGCAGGTCTACATTACATGCACGTTTTGACTTAGTACAAAAAGTAACTCAATGTCTAAATAGTAAAAAGTATCCACTTTCTGTATTTTTAGATATGAGCAAAGCATTTGATTTTGTATCACATAAAATATTGTTAACAAAACTTGGGAGAACGCATTAGAGGTAAATCATAAGTTTAGTTTAAAAGAAAAAAGAAATCAGTGTGTTGAGATAACAAAAATAATTGGAAACTGCAAAAAAGTCTAATACTTCAAATTATCTTGTTAATAACTGCGGTGTGCCACAAGGTAACGTGTTAGGGCCATTATATTTTTTAATTTACATAAATGATCTACCTGATGCTATTAACCATGATTCTTTCTCATTTGCTGATGATACAACTCTTCTCATTAAATGCAAAAATAAAATGATCCAGTGACTGAAACAACTATAACTTTAAAGAAAGTGGCAAAACGGTTAAGTAAAACTAACCTTACATTAAATCCTACAAATACAAATTAATTCGAAGTTCAAAAACATTACAAAAAGACAGAAAAAGTAGATGTTATTTTCAACAAAACTATTATAGATAACGTAGATTTTACTAACTTTCTGGGAATAAAAATCGGTAAATTGTGCAATTGCAAATCGCATACTGATTCACTATATTACTCTCATGATGGCAATTATGCCAAATTGTAATATTTGCTTTTGTGAATATTAATTTAAAAATAGTCCGCGTTAATATTTCACTTGTGGTCACGCTACGTATAACTGATTCCCATCCCATCCCTGTATATGCATACATTTATTAATTCAAACGTAACTGTGACAAAACTGTCAGGAAAACGTATCGTGTAATGGGTTTCTAAAACTTCCACATCCATTTTGAATTTTGAACATTTTTTAAGTACTAAAAAACTCACTTTTTCACAAAACACAAGAAAAAATTTAATTTTAATTTTACTTGTGTTTTTTAAGTTCATACTGCACTGAGCGAAAAACACGAGCGTAACTCAAATCGGCTGCAGATATGACAACTGAGCCCTGAGCCTTTACCATGAGTTGGTATAGATTACGTTCGATAAGTTACGTGTCGAAATCTATGACACTTTTAGTCTAAAAATGTGTTTCACTTTTAGTCTAAAAATGTGTTTCTCCAATAGAGGCGCTGTTCAAAGTTTTCATACAAATAATTTACAGTAATTTACATAATGTTGCTGTTAGTAATATCCCCAAAATTTGGAACAAAAAAAGATATAATTTGGTGTCGTGGGACACCAGGTAGGGACGAAGTTCTTTTGGCTATTGTAGAATCGACACAATTCATGAGACACTATGCATTGGCGAGGTAGAGTGAGGAAGAAAGAGAAAGGTATTATACACTACTCGCTTGTGTATCGGTTGCGCAGCAACCGTCGCGCCTGCGCACGTCTCATTTAACGGTTTTATTTCACGGACTTTTTCTTACGGTTTTTACTATCACCTTTTTCAATTCCGTCGCGCAGCAAAATCCCTATCTCCTCCAAGCCTGCCGTAAGGATCATTCTTTCGTTCCAATAAATACATTCTGTATACAAATTAAACTAATGGTAATACAGTATATGATATAGAGTACCTAGTAGATTGCTATTCCTACTAGGTATTCTGACCAAGTTGTATTTGAAACGACAATTTTCTTTACATTCATGTGACATAAACCTTAATATGGTACACTAGCATCCCGTCCCATCTATGTTATCATAGAAACCTTCCTTTTGAATCATCATAAACCACATAACTAATAAACACTAAGACCAAAATCTGTTGTGTACTTTTAAACATCTAAGCATGTATAGGGACACAGAGTGGAAAGCGAGATTGTTTAATACCATGTAATGAAAATCACAGTTGAAAAGCTTTAATCAAAGCATGGATCTCAGGACCATCACATTAGGAACAATATAAAAATACTCACTTTACAACTCGTATGCTCTGTACATTCTTTAACTGCTGTGCCGTGTCCAGTTCTTCAATATTATGCTTCGCTCTTGCGTCTGATGGGTGGACGATGTGACCCATAACTTTGAGGTTTCCTGTACAGACATATTCAGCTTACTTTCAAACCATTTTACCATCTTGTGGTGGAATGTGTTAGAATTTATACCTTACTTATTTTGTAATAACTTTTAGATTTAGTTTCAGTTAACTGTAATATCAAATGATACAAAGTCACACAAGTCTTTATGTGGTAAATAAAAAAAAATTGGAGAGAATATTAAAAAAAATAAGGCTTCAAATTAAAATCTAAGAACTCTAACCGACTTTCCACAAAAAAATGACGCATTTATAACACTGTTTTAAACTGACATTCAACCAATAACATGGCAACCAATGACATGGCGACATGTTATTGGTTGAAAATCCATTTTAGAGTAAATATGTGTTTAACGAGTGTTTAATTTTGTTTAAAGACGGTATTCCAATTTTAATATGCAAGTAAAAATAATGACTGGTACAGGAAAAATAGTATTCGGTTGATATGGTGTATACCGTTGATGACACAAGCCTCATCAGGCCTATCCGTGTTGATGCCAACTCTCCCGCTGTAGTGTAAGCAGTTCTCGGTTGCACCACGTTGCCACCAGCTCTCCGCACAGTCCGACTCGAATTGACCTGGGTTTGATGCCTAAAGAAAGAATGTTTTTTAATATCCTAAGCCATCCATAGCTTACTGTCTGGTCTGCGTCCTTCAAGGCCTCACTCACTAAGACTAAGTTGTTCTTGGCTTAATTAAAAGCACAAGGAAGGAGGATAAAATTATCTTATCGTCCATATCCCCGAAGAGGTAGGCAAAGGCACAACCGGAGCACCCAAGACCAGCCGAAGACACTAAGTTCACAATGTTATAGGTGGCAAACTTATTGCCAACCGGACTCATATCCAATCCCGGGCAACATTTTTTTCATTACAAAATTTAAAATACATAATTTATTATTTTGTTGCCCGACCCCGGGATCAAACCCGGGACCTCAAGAAGCCTAGTCCAACGACGGACCGCTAGACCACAGAGTAGATTTTTATTTTTATATTTTTAAATAGCAAATAAGCAGGCAGCTCCTACGATGATGAGAAATAATTGCAACTTATAGACACCAAAAATGATACTGGTGTAGCGCAAAGTCCAAAACGTGCATATTTTGTTCAAATTTTCATTTTTTTTTGTTGCCCGATCGGAGAATCGAACTCGGGAAATCCGAAAGTCAAGTCCGACGCGGGACAACTAGACAACACAGGAGATCTGGTCGGATTGTCAAAAATGTCCTTGAAATACTAATCTATCAACCCGTATGTCAACTTCGATGGTCGCCATTGTTTTGATGACCACACTGATTATGGCTTAACTTATCTACTAACGCGCTGACTGATATCTGATTCTGATATATCAGTCACCCATAAATGATCGCACATATAGCTTACCCTGACAATAATCCTGTCACTAGCCTGCGCCGCCACCATATACTCCGCACGCGAGGAGTGACCCTTAAGGGCTACCACCAACTGGAAATGTCTCTGGTCAGGGTTAGGCCGACCTTTCTTCCTCATGTTGTTATTCGTGGTTTCCGCGAAGTGGAGACGACCTACTGTCACCTTGGCTGCTTCACGGCGTATGTCCACACTAAAAATATTTTTTTTTTGTAATGTAATGTAATCGTTATGCTTTTCGTACAGGACTTGGGGCAAGCAGAATGTCTAGATAAGAAGCAAATACATTTCCACGGAGGAGTTACAGGCACCCGTAAACAAGACTTACATATAATAATAATTATTATAATTCCTTTATTGTACACATTTACACACATATACACAAAAACATATATAGTGAAATTACAGTACAATGTTCGAGCTTATCTCCAGTAAGAGAGATTTCTTCCAAATGACCCGTGAAAAGAATAAAGAACATAATAAATTTAAAGGAATAACAAAATAATCGTAGATTTGTCGTAGGTATAGTATGGTCGGTCAATAAAATGCAAATTATCAATAATTAGGCGCAGTAAAACTGCAAAAACGGTCTCCAATTATTTGATTAGGTACAACGTCGCGATCTGGTAATTCTTTTTTTTTTCGAAAAACATAGATAGCAAATGGTTCCAAAATGGTGCCATTTTAATTCAACATCCTACTAGTCGTTTACGCCTAGTAGATAATTCAAAAACTATCAGTAACATATTGATAAAATTGAAATGGAACCACGTCGGAATCATAACCTATATTTCTAAAAATGTTGGCTATTGACCGAGTAATCGCGTAATAAACATAAAAAAGAATAGAGTTTTGGCGCCATCGTAAATGAAGATGGTCGTAATTTTTTCACAATTATTGAATTTAGTGTAAATTATGAGTAAAATTATTTAATCTAGGTGGGAATTAGTTTAATTTAGTTCAGTGAAGTTGCACTAAAATCATGAAGAAATAAGTGTATCGTGAATTTCCTCGATGCCGCCAAATCTCCCAAAGTGAGCTTATGTAAAGTGACCACCGCTTTACCCAAGACCCTGACGTGACTCTATAGATAGTGACTAATGACTGTATAACGATTAATTAATACGGAAGACGTGGCAGCATGTCCTAAAGGTCTTGGCCGGTCCCAGAAAGGGGCAAATTAACCTAAAATAAATAAAAAATAAAATAGATAAACATAGTTCACACTCGATTGAACCTCCTGCTTATATCATTGTATCCTGCTAAATAATTATATCATTGCATATCATTATTTAGGTCATTGTATAGTGTAGTACAATTATTAAGATTTTATTAATGTTACTCATTACGTTAGAACTAACTATAAAATATTAACATGAAGGATATAACTTACGGCACTGGGTGAAAAGGTTTCTTAGTTCGGTCTGATTGACTTTGTTCTATCCTTACTTCTTGGCTTGGATCTTCTGCCTGATGATAAATTAAACAGTTTGTAATTAACTGATTCAATCACAAAATCTCGAAAATTCAACTAACGTAACTTTTTAATCGAGAGGTAGTAAACCAATAACATAAAAGATGATCACCACCGCCCCTAAATATCTGCAATACCCGAAGGTAGAGACCTGAGAGCAGTATGATTATTTTGTATTCCTAATGGCCAATCTTGGCTAATATTAATAGCCAATCTAAGATTACAGATCATGTTTTTTTTTATGATATTGGAAGGCACACAAGCAGACGGATTTCCTGTTCACGTCGCCTAGAGACACCAAATGTGGTAATGGTGCGTTGCCAACCTAAGGCCGGGATGTTAGGCCTCGAGCAAAAGTAAGTTTACCGGCTACTTTCCCCTTCAAACCGGAACACGTCGTGACGTTATGACGGCAGGAATAGGTAAGGCGGTGGTACCAATCCGGGCGAGTCGCTGCGAAACTCGACCACCTAGTATTAGTATGGTATTTTAAATTACTTGCTAGGTAACCGGTGCTATTTTACAATACTTAACAAAAATGTCTCAGCAACAAAACTCTACAAGGCCTATCTTTATCTGTAAATAGATTATTAATACTACCGTCTTATTGTGTTGAGCTGAAGTGTAGGGTAATCAGATTTGCATATGTGTCCTTAATTCCTGTTCATAAGATGGTGACTCATCAGTAACATATATGGTGCCTATCTATCCGCGACAGTTGTCTCATACCATAAGAGCTGTTTGTTCGTTATCTTATTAAAAAAATGTGTACAATAGAAAGCCTGAAGTGAATTAAAATAATGAATCCTACCTTCACACCATAAAAGTGTAGAAAGAAGTTGTTAATTTTCTTAAATCCATCATTCGTCTTCACATAATGAGGGTCTCCCTGCATCTGTATCTGGCAAGTTACTTGGAAGTGGTTCTTCTTTTGGCAGACGAAAGCTTCGTCTATTTGGGAGAAGTTGAAACCCTTATCCGCTCCTACGATGTATGATGGTGATGGCCTGGTAAAAGTAATAAAGCTGTATTACAAAATGATTAAATGCTACATAAACATATAATTGAAAATTTTATTTAACCCGTAAAAAATCTATCCTAAGAACCATCTTGGCCACGTCAGCGTCACGTCAAGTCCATTCGTTTTAGAGTTAAAATGCCATGGATAGATACACACATACATGCTAAGCTTATAACACCATTATTTTTTCTACAGGGGTTAAAATAGTCTTCGACTGTGTGAATGTGTGATAACATTAAGAAAGTAGTAGTAACTAATGACTAAAAGACAGAAGACTAAAAAATTTGTACCACTTACGGCTAACGGCCACACTCAGACACGTCAACTAAAATACGAGTAAAATTTCATTATATCTCAATTTTGTATAGAAGATGTAAACTTAACGACCGATTAACAAATAATTGACGTCTCTGACTGCGGCCGTTAATGTCACATTATTATTACAAGCCAATAAATTCAAAGTGAACAACATGAGGTCGGCCAAAACAAAACATATATATATTTATAATTTTCTAATAAAAAGTAACATTATCCAGGGTTAGATAAGAGTCACATAGGGGATAGATTAACCACCAATCACAATTTTAGACCGAAGTACCTTTGGCTAATCGTGCGTGACCAGGATATATCTGCCTAGCTCTTTGGGGATACGGACGTGAAGATACTTACAACTCATTCGAAAAATGCATTTGCAGTTAGATGAAAAACTGACTTACAGCGCTTTCAAATTGGCATCATACAGCGAATGCCAGGAGCTTTGTTGGAAAGGCCCAAATCTGATGCATTGTAGCGGGGAGTCATCACCAGCTTCTGAACCGTCCACTGATGGGGGAGGTCTTACAACCACACTTTCTGGCGATAAAGCAGCTGTGGGAAAATATCAAATATGGCTGATTTTACATTTATTACTCCGACATACTAATAAATAGTCAAAATCTGCAACTAAAAAGACTATAATCATTTTGAAAACATGTGAAACCTTCTGGTGATCGGGACAGCGTACTGTTTTCCCAATGATTAGCTAGCCCTACTGGTGTAGGTACGCTGAGTAGAATAGACGATCTGCCTCTTTGCCAGGCAGCTTATGCGAGGCGAGCACGGGTTAAAATAGGTCATTAACAACACGAACATTTGTGGTAAAATGCTTACAGCAAATTGTCCCGGATTTGACCGCTTTTCTTATTTCTGCGCAATAATGACTAGGTCCAATTCCGGTCCGGAGAGTAGGGTAGCCGGTAGACTTTCACAATAGGCCTAACATCCCGACTGCACGACAGCGAAGCGTCTGTAACATTTAATGCGTCTGTAGGCCACGAGCACGGGCAAGAGACAACTCTTACCATCAGGAGACGCGTGTGCTTATTATCTATCTTATCACACAAAAAAATATAACTCTTTCATTTGATTTGTCCCCAAAGGAAGCTATCATGAAACTATGAACCCTATTTAATAGGAACACTAGCTTTCTAGCTATATGGTACTTATCAGGTCAGCGAAGAAGCTGACTACGTAAAAGTAAGTTTTAGCATTCGCCTCGCAAGGGTACAAGAGGCCATCGTAGAAGACGAAACTCAAAAGTTTTGATTAAGTTCTACTTAGAGATCGATGCTTCGCAGATATGCACAGTAGTCTATTAAAACGCAATCCAATAAAGCTTTATTTCACCTCTGGTATAAATAACAAAAATCCAATTACCTGGTTCACATTTGACTTGCGAATTGACATCTTGCGACAGCTTTCTCTTCTTCCCATTAGGCTCTTGAAGGTTGGTATATACTGGCGTCAAGTTATCATGATTCAACGCTACCAACTGCGGGTTTATCATACCCTGATCTAGTTCTGGCATATCCACTCTCATTTGGTTATACCTATTCTGGTATGCTATATCAGTTAAGCTCATGTCATGGCGTACTCCCCTAAGTCCCAATTCCACAATGTTATGGTCTGGTGGTAAAACAACCACATCGTTCAGATTTGATCTTAGGTCATGGTCAATGTTGTCTTTAAGCTCTTCATAAATATAGTTGCCGTTTTGGATTATTTCATGGGAATTAATGTGTTCTGGTACTAGCATGTAGTCTGCGCCCAGGACGGTTTGGGATACAGCAATGGTATGTGATACCTGTGTGTCTGGACTATATGGGTTCTCTGAGCCAGAATCTGGTGGACTTTCTGGTAATTGGTGGCCCCTGCAAATTATAACAGCGAGATATTTATGTATTTCCAAGAAAGGATTTTTTTTAAATTTCATCCTAACAGCTTTTTAATTTTTCTAATTTGAAATAAATAAAACGTATTAAGTATTTAGCTTAGGAATTTCAAATAATAACATCTTTATGTATATCGAAATTCACCATTTAAATGAATAAAAAGTGTCAAAGTTTATAAAAAATAATGAAACTGCTTTTATGAAAAAAAAAACCTTTCACCTGATAGATGTACTTAATCGTCTCCTATGGCTACGGACAACGGGAACACCAAATCTCTTCCGGTTGTGCCTCTGTGAACCTCTTCGATGTGATATGGGCGTAAAGATACTTACCTACTTGCAATTAAAATAATAAAAAAGTGTACCTGGGAAATTCAAAAGTCCAGTTGGGCGAAACCATGTGACGACAAGCGGTCGAAATATAAATAATACCACTCACCCAATCCGGCGCGCATCTAGCGGCTGTGGCGCAAAACAACTGTCGCCGACGGGGGCCATGAACGCTTCCAACTCGTCTATCAATCCTGGGCCTGGAAAAAAGTATAAATGAATTAATACCAATATAACAGTTCATAATAGTCTAACAATTCCCCGTGTCGGTCCTTATCAGCAGAGTAATAGACCAGCTCGTAAAACATATGACAATCAGCAAGAGCTCTAGGGGCAGTGCTATGTTGCAACTTGCCCGTATAGGGACACTGCCAAGAATTGGTAAATTCCTATCGCCATAAAGACTCTGTCCTCTCTGGAGAGTAAGGTAGCCGGTATACTTGTACAATAGGCCTGACATCCTGGCCACAGGTCAGCGACGCACTAGTAACATCTATGGTGTCAATAGGCCACGGCTGTCTCTTACCGTCAGGAGACCCATGTGCTGTTTCGAAATTCGATGCCCTCTCACGTAAAACTTCAGCTCTTTTAAAAGAAAACCACTGGTATATTCTTTTAAGAGCTTAGTCCTAGTAGACCTCGCTCTACTACGAGACAGTGTACCTATTTACTCTTCAAAATAATAATAGTATTATTGATTTATTACCTATTACTTAATGAGTTATGGTTATTTTTTATTTTTTTTTAAACTTAACATATTTATATGAGTGGGATAGGAAGAAAGTGTTGGTGTTAAAATAAAATAGGAAATGCTCTACTAGTTAGTTCATATGAAAAGAAAGGCAGATGAAGGGTTGATATAATTCCGTGAAAGGGAAATAATAAACATCCATCCTCACAATCTTTCTTTTTTTGGATATATTTTGTAGTATAAGATTTTTAGAACAGGATTTTTTTAAAGACTTTTTCTTATCCCAAGAACAATGCAATAAATATGTACGAAATATTGTAATCTTAAATTTCAAGTAAATCTTATAAAGTAATAGGAGTTCCACGTGTTGGTTCGGGCTCCTTTGCAGAAAAGACCATCTGCCTCCCTGCCAAGTAGCTCGTAAAAGGCGAGCATGTGCCTACTGTCATTGAGACCGTGACATCTGACTAGGTGGTAGAGTTTTGCAGCGACTCGCCCGGATTGGTACCAGCGCCTTATCTATTCCTGTCGCCATTACATTAGCACTAGCCGTTGATGTGTTCCAGTTTGGGGAATAAGGTAGCCGGTACATTTACATTTACATTACTAACATCCCGGTCTCAGGTTGGCAACGCACCATTACCACATTTGATGTCTCTAGGCTGCGTGAATTTGTTACCATCAGGAAATCCGTCTGCTTGTTTGCCTTTCAGTATCACAAAAACAAAACTTTACCAGGAGGCGATAAACTTCTGCAATGAATACTATTTCCTACCGTCTATGTCAGCGCGCTGTTTGGCAAGGTGGCTAGGCAAGGAACAAGGTGTAATAGGTACCAATTTGGCTGAGTCAACACCTGTCTGCCACTAGGACATGGACCAAATCCGCCCTGAGTCTAACAAGCATTAAACTAATACAGTAGGTATTTTTTTAATGAAAATAATGTCTCAATATTAGTTTCTAAAGGACATTTACTAATTTTGATAGATTTGAAAAAAGGAGCATCACGATTTTATTCGTGGCGGAAGTCTAAATTATTTTCTTATTTGGCAGTCTTTGACAATATGAACTATATTTTTTTTTATCTCGACTATATTATTTTTAAAAAGTACAAATAAGCACAGTTGATTCTGAATTCGGATAAAATAATTACTGATCTTCCAAAAAATACAAAAAAACGACGGGTTGCACTCCCGGAGTGCCGGCAGAAGTGAAAACTTGAATATTAACGTACGTGCAATAGTCTCAGTCTAAAATATACAACAGTGAAAGTGCCAAAACCAATCAGAACACAGAATAGGCTTAATTTGTCTGTGCGTCGAATTCCGTTATATTTGGGTAATATTTTCATAACTTTTAGTCTATGGAATAAGTTTCTACATAAACAGATAAACAAAGTAATCACGCGGTCACATCCGAGTCTATTCACGTTTAAAGAGATGAACATATCAATAAAGCAGCCAGATCCTAGTCTATATAACACATCACAAACCTCAAACCGCTGAAACGTATACGCAACAGTTTCACTGTCGTGCGCGCGAACCGAGATGTTAGAAAACGACTGATTAGTTAAACTCCATTACGTTACAGTTGTGCAATGATTGGATGAAAATATGTTGCTAACAATTGGAGTATTTAGGCTATATCCCATGCGTCTAGGTCTCATATGTATCATGCATAATTTGATATCTCTAAGGTAAAACTACAACCTCGCGACCTCGTTCTGCCTGATAACTGATTATTATAGTTTGTATATTGGTTTCCTATTTTTATAAATATGCTCTATCTAAATCGCATTTTACTTGGCGTGAAGGTATGTAGGTATTTAGGCTATATCTCATGCGTCTAGGTCTCATATGTATCATGCATAATTTGATATCTCTAAGGTAAAACTACAACCTCGCGACCTCGTTCTGCCTGATAACTGATTAGTATAGTTTGTATATTGGTTTTCCTGTTTTTATAAATATGCTCTATCTAAATCGCATTTTACTTGGCGTGAAGGTATGTACATATCTTTATAACAACTTTTATTAATATACATATTCTGCAAATAATAGAATTTTACATATCATTTAGTTTTATTTACATTTAGACAAATTTATTTTTGATAATAAATTTGGTCTTCTACCGTTTCATTGTATATATATAGATGTTTGTACAGATTAGTGTCTCTCCGCTTTCTATAGAAACATAATCATCACATTTTTCAAGCACGTAAAAAGTGTTAAATTAAAATATCTTAAGTGAGTCGAAAGTTTAGGCTTTTGAAGAATGTGAATTTTGTCTGCAATGATAAAAAATACATAAATAGAACTGTGTGGCTATGCGATATAAATATCGACGTTATTGATACAAACAGAATTTAAAATTCACTAGGTACAAATGTTTCGAGTACTCAATAGCTGACATGGTTCGAGTCTTCAACGAGAGAAAAAAGATACAAGTTTAAAACCTTTCTGGGGTAATGATTTAGAAATTAAAATGAACCGACTGAAGTATGTTTCCCAAACTCCACGGTTGTTGTAAACGTATAAATTATATAGTCTGTTATAATATGACTTTCCATTACAGTGGCCAGTCAGGTTAAAAGTCTGTAAAACAAATTATACCGTAACATAAACCTGAAGAACATATAATTATTGAGTGAAAGGTACGGGTGAATGACTGAAATAATTTAAGTGGGGATGGGGGGACATAGGTATTTACTATTTGTTTAATGAATCATTAACTACATTGTTATGCTACCAACTAAACCAGCAGAATTTACCTGCACAGTCCCCTACAAGAGTTAAAACTACATCTCTAAATGGACATGAAATTCCCATCGTCTCTAGTATGTTAAATAATTATCTTCGCCGCCGTACGCCGGAGAGATAGGCAGAGCATGACAAGACGAAGACATTTAAGTCCCACAGTGTGATAGGAAACAAGCCTATCGCCAACCGGTCACATATCCCACCAGGCAACGTTGTTTTTCTATTAAAAAATCGAAAAAACACATTTTATTTTTGTTGCCTAACCTGGGAATCAAACCCGGGACCTCATGAAGCCAAGTCCAACAGCGGACCGCTAGACCACAGAGATGAAAATAGATACTAAATAATGTTTAAAAAAAAAACGGAAATGAAAAATTACACTAATTATCCTAATATGTAATAACAAAAAAATACTAAAGAAACCTACAAATCACATTTTTTAAGCACGGATCCATTTGCCTGTTACGCTTTCACAGCTAAATCGCTTTACCGATTTTGATGAAATTTTGATATGCATATAGTTACAGACCCGAGTTCAAACATAGACCACTTTTAAAAAAAATCAACACTGACAGGGATAGCGGAACGTTTGCATAAAAATCGTAAAAAGTTTACGATGACGCAGTCGCGGATAAGAAGCTACTACGCAGATAATTAGAAGAATATTTTTTCGATTACAGCGTAGAATGAAACGTACAACGGAATATGATAATCAATTAGTATTATTTATGGAAGTTTTATCTCATGCGCATATCATATGTTACAAGTTTGTATGTTTGGATCTATAAATAATTTATCAACATAGTATAGTTTATAACATAATATAACAATTAACAACATTTCTTTTTTATGATAGTAGACAAACAAGCAGACGGATTTCCTGATCATAAGAAATTTACGCCGCCTAGAGACACCAAAGGTGGTAATAGTGTGTTGCCAACCTGAGGCCGGGATTAGGCCTCAAACAAAAGTAAGTTTACTGGCTACCTTATTCTCAAACTTTAAAACGACAACGGCATGCACTGACGGTATGGCGGCAGGAATGGGTAAGGGAGTACCAATCCGGGCGAGTTGCTGCGAAACTCTACCACCTAGTCAGATGTCACGGTGTTAGTGACGTTAAGCCTATGCTCTCCTTTTACGAGCTGCCTGGCAGGAAGG
>NJDC01003810.1:215172-226824 GCA_002245475.1 Calephelis virginiensis
TCAGACAAATCCGTTTAGCCATTCGAGCGTGTAAGAGTAACAAACATCCATACATACATACTTACAAACTTTCGCATTTATAATATTAATAGGATAATAGGATTACACATAACCATCTCATTAATAAACACGAAGTAAAGTACTCCAAGGTTCAACCTGGTATTATATTATTTATTACAATGTAATACAGACTATAATATCAACTAATTTTTACTCCTACGTTAGTCCATGTTTATTTAATAAGACGGATAATGTAAAACTGGTAAAAATCGACTTCAATTATTTTTGAATCACGATATAATACTTTTTTAGGAAGATAGCTAAAGGTGATGATTCTGCTGTTCACAAACTAAACTTATTTTAGACGCACGCTGTTCTTTTTTATAATGAATGGAAAACCAACCAAACCACCAAAAAGCAAACTACTATGTATCCAACCATTCCAAAATAAAGTTGAACAACTTGTTCGATCTTAATAAAACTTTAATGTGGTCCCATTTAAGTTTTATTAAAATTCTGAATTATAAAAAAAAACCTATCTTTCCCAACAAAATCATCAAAATCCTCCTCCTCGTTATTAGCTCAGCAATCCTTTAACAAACATACAAAAAACAACATGCAGTCAAATTGAGAACCTACATCTTTTTGGAGTCAGTCACAAGTAATTCGTTATTAAAAACAAATGAAGCCGTTTGTTATTCAACCATTTTAAAAATCTGTTATTCGTATTAAAATAACACTAATCTAGTGTTTTATTTAGTTTGTGATTAAATGTATAATTTATTATGAAATTTAAATGAATTAAATGTGGAGTAATTTTACAAAATAGTTGTTACATTCAGGGCGTATTCATTTAAAATTTAAAACAAAATTTGTATAATTAGTATTTAAATGATAGCTTTGTGTAGAAACAAATGATAAAACACACAACAATCATAACACATACAAATTATACAAAGTCACAAACAAGGCTGTGTCTCACTGTCTGCCTGTTCGCGATAAAACTACTAAGCAAATTTCACAAGGTTTTCACTAATACATAAATTTTCAGGAAAGTTTAAATACATAGTTATTTAAGGTGTGTATTTTTTTAAATATAAACTAAACAAATTGATCGCACCCCAAAATAAGCAAATTGTATACTTATCTTATGGATGTTAGCCACCAATTATACTAAATAAATTCAATTTTATAAAGTTAGTAGAAATACCCAGATCCAAAAACACAGATATGCTCATCACACAAATGTCTGTCTACACCGGGAATTGAGTCCTAGCCTAGAGATTGGTCTGTGGAGTAAGGCATGTGTTTTAACAAAAACCCCCTCGGCCAATGAGGTCATAATAAAATAAAATTAGTTGAAATATGGAATTAATTGCTCAACACAGAAGAATCAATAGGAGCTTTTACCGATAATGCTGCTGGGATAACAATGTATAGTGGACTCAGGACTGTTCCTTTTTTATAAATCTGGTAAAGCTTTTTAAAAATGTGCATTCTTAACTTTCATAAAAGAAATAGATAAGTTAGGTACTTTAAGCATTTCATGCACAATATTATAGACTAAAGTTAGTATAATATTGCGAATATAGTGACGAAACCATTTCATTGAAGATCTTAATTATTGAAGAATCTACCAAGGCATTGTCGCCTCACGAAGACGTACCATCCTTACAGCAACGCATCTACTTGCAAGCTGTTAGGATGACTGGATGCTTTAATAATATACCCCACTTCCTTTTCTTTATGCAATTACTTAGATTTTGATTGCTATTATGGTTTATTTTCAAGTCATTTTATTTACTTTCTTTTATAAGCTTTATCCCTCCAGCGACGCTGTAACATTTATTTTTGAAATCACATTTTTTTTTTTATCTTTGAAGATAGGTTCGTTAGTAGACACCTCTTCTGATGGATGTACATAAAGGTTGCGTATATGCAACATACATATCACTGGTGCGCGATATGTTATTGTCGGACACCCCCCAGCAACACGACAACATAACAGTGTAAATACAACTTGTTAATATTATGTATCGCTAATTTAACCGCATGCTTGTCATAACACGGAACAGTAATATTGCACGTTTGTTTCGAATACGAATCTATGATTGCTATAATCAAACATTCTTCGGCGGTTCATTAACATAATATGTTGTTAGGGTTGCCAATTACTTAATCTATATAATGACAAACATCCTTCTGGCTTCTCCATGAAGGAGAATTGTTTAATAAAACGGCTACCATAACGGTATCAAATGTTGCGAGATATTAGACGTTGATACAATTTATTTACAAACACATGTACTTTCCACAATATATTTTTATTTTTTTATTTTTATACGTTAGCCAACCGGTTTAGCTATACAAGCATCATCAGGGCTATATAACAAGTTATTTACAGTTTACAGTTGTTATAATGCCCTGATGATGCTTGTATAGCGAAACCGGTTGATTAACCTTAAAAAATAAAAATATATTGTGGAAAGTATAAGTGTTTGTACATAAATTGTATCAAGAATGGAATTCCACAAGCACCGACGATAAGAAGTATAGAAACTATATTTGACGTTCATTCTGATTCAAAAGTTATAATGAAAAAAAAAATTAACTTTTAAATAATAAGTATTTTTTACAAATATTAATATATTTGCACGCCACAATGTGGTAGAAAAATATGTTAGAATAATTTTATAACAATTCTTAAACGCACATGTTCCGAAAACATTTTTAATCTCTTGCTAAAGAGTAATTATATTCCTTGTTTTTAATTTTATGTTAAGTAAATTCAATCAATGTTATATATTACATTTGACATACGTCAATCTGTCAAGATAAGTAGGTAAATTGCATTATGTTGACGTTATTACAAATAACATATTGTATGTTAAAATGAAAAGATTAAGGAAATGTTCCTACAGGCTTTGTATAAGGACGTAATATCTATATATTAATACGTGAAGCAAAAACTTTGGACCAATTTTTGCGAAAATTGCGCTAACGGAGGAGTATAAAATTTGGCATACTTATAGTTCATGTATAGGAGAGATAGCAGAACGCTAATATTTTTTAATGGTACTGTTTATTAAGTGCATTAATTCAAATAATAAAACTTTACACGTACTACCATGCATGTAACACACACCAATAAATATATTGATGATAACGATAAATGATCACAGATGGCGTACCATACAGTTTGGAAACAAAGTAGTTGGTCTTGAGAAATGAAGATTGCGCTCTTATCAACAAGATATTAAAATATATTATGGTCGAATTTCGACCAATGGGCGACCACGAGTTATTATAAAGTCATGGTGCAGACTTCGGATGAAGTGTCAAATGTGATCTATTTAATGGACCCAACGTTAAGTACAGTGTATAGTAGGGGAGCCCGCAATGCGAAATGTGTAGTAACTCCAGCGTCATTGGGACCCATTGCACTTTGTCGATTAAATAGTGGAGAGTAAAAAAGTTCATCGGTGCGTTAAGTGTCTAGAAGCTAAAATAGCAATTTCAGTCACTTGATCATAGCCGAACTCATCAAATATTAATAATATATATCCCTAATGTGTCTCCGATGACAGAAATATGTCAATCAGACAGATTGCTGTAATAGACAATTAACACATATGACTTGGTTTTTGAAAGTTTTTGAACATCCTACTCCCGTACGTCTTGTTCAAATCATCAGAAAATTCAAACATGGACTTATTTACGTACTTTAATCTGACACGCTGGAGTATAAATTAGACAGACAACCCTACATGCGCATCTTTATGTAGAGATTTGATACATAATGGAGATGTTCAACAATGGTACAGGGTATCTCCCATACCTTAATCTGACGCGCCTGAGTTAGTCCAAAAATCCCCTCTTGGGCTCCCCTACTATATAATATGAAATTTATTTATAGCCCTTTCCATGACTTTACGACTTGTCAAGTTTATGATTTTCGCTCCCTTTCCATGAGTTTACGGCTCGCTACTGTCTCTATTTGTACGAAAACTTTGAACCTTTTTTTTAGACCAAAAGTGTCTTATATTTCGACACGTAACTTACCAAACGGAATCTATACCAACTCATGGTAAAGGCTCTGGTATTTAAGTATTTCTATGTATTACAATCGTTGACTAACATCTATAGCACAAGCATACAATTTGCTTACTTTGGTGTTAGATTCAATTTGTGTAACTTGCACAGGGTTTTTTATTTATTTATTTATAGATAACAGACAGCTGTTCAAAATAAGAAGCAACCCTATACGCAATTGCATAAAAAAACAAACACGTAAAATATTCATAAATTACAACATGGTAACCGTATTACCTTCTACTAGCTGTTATCCACGGTTTCTGTCGCGTGTTGAGGTATTTTCACGCCCATATCCCCGAAGAGGTAGACACTAAGTCCCTCAATGCTACAATAGATGGCAAGCCAATCGCCAACCGGGCACAAATCCAATCTGGAGCGACGTTATTTTTATTAGAAAATTAAAAATACACATTTTATAATTTTTGTTGTTGCCCGGCCCGGGAATCGAACCCGAGTCCAGAAAAAGGCAAGTCCGACTCTGGACCACTTGCTCACAGAGGCGATTAGGCATATTATGGCAATTATTATAATTATGCTAATTATGGTAGGTACCTAATTATGTATGGTATTTTTTTTTGAGATATCCGGATTTAAGATTGCCTAGGCCACGGACGAATATATTTCTATGCTGAAATTCCATAAAATATATTGAATTCGACATGTTACCTAGTTGCAGCCAATACCGTTTAAAACTTTTAAGAACGATAAAAAAGTAAGCAATTATTCAACAAAAATAAAAAAAAAAACTAGATACCTTGACTTCTACCCGATATTCTTCCGTTGGGTCGCCCGTTCGATTCCTGACCTTCTATATGCCATGTGTATTCCATTTTAGTTCATAAACTCATTTTCTATAGTCCATATTACGTTGCATCCAAGGCATAATCAAAATGACACATCGCGAAAAAAAAAAACAAAAAAAACACCCTTTAAACTGTCAATTTTCACTTTTAAAGTCACAATATAATAATTATAGAAAAGTTCAATTATTTACTTATTGTAAAATATACCCACTATATATAACTACAGTACCTAAGTTATATGTTATAAATAAAACTTCTCACATCCCTTAAAAAATAAAGAATATTTTTTTTAGCTGAATAGATTTTTATTTTTGGCAAAAATAAGGGACGCAAAAAGAGCAAGCCTTATTAAAGCGTCCGTCAACAAAATCAGCTAAAAAGGCACTGATATTTAAACTACTGCTTCCACCCTTGCATGAAAAAGGCAGCAAGCGTAACTATGCTTAAGAAAGAGTGAGACAAACATATATTTACTTTTTCACGATTTTCGGTAAAAACATTGGTGGTTTGTAGAAATATATTGACCAATGGGAGGTTTGGAATTTTTCTTGAAATGTACAACCCTAATTTATAGGGTATATTTTACCTACACGCGTAATTTTTCAATAACAATGAAAATGTTTTGCAGTTGATAAAACTGTAACAGAGTAAACTAAGGTTTGTTTATTTTAAAAATCGGCGTTAGCTGAAAAAATAAACCATAATTCACGCCCATATCCCTGAAAAGTTAGGCAGAGGCACAACCAGGGCACCCACGACTAGCCTAAGACACTAAAAGGGCTGCAATGTAATAGGTAGCAAGCCTATCGCCAATCGGGCAAATATCCAATCGCGTGCAACGTTATTTTTATTTTTTGTTGCCGGACCCAGGGTTCGAACCCGGGATCTCAAGAAGTCAAGTCCGACGCCGAGCCGCTATATAACAGAGGCGATAGCTGAAAAACTAATTAAAATAATTCAAAAGCAATGTAAGCAAAAACTATTTTAATTTCCCTGTAACCAATCTAGAACATAATCATTGTATTCAATTAAATATTACATACATACATATCTTCACGCCAAGTCCCTTACGAGGTAGGCTGAGCGCATCGAGTGCCAGACCTCACGATCCCCACAAACCTGTCTTGCTTCCTTCACATTCATTAACCTTTTCATACAAACACATGGGTTTCGGAGACTCTTGACACCACCCTCGGATAATATGCGATTGATCTGATCATTGGTCTCCCCGGGTACCAACATCCATTCACATTCGTATTGTATATCTGCTTTGTCAATCTTTCATTTGTCATTCTTTCCACATTAAATATATAATTATTACGTTATTAAATTGCGTAACTATTTGAAAAACAACTTGTAAGATTATTTTATTATAAAAAAAAGTATCCTTACGCCCGTATACCCGAAGATGTATATGGAAAAGTACAACCAGGGCACCCACGATTATCCTAAGATTCCGATCCGAACCCGAACTCTAGACCTAATGAATTCAAGTCCTAAACCGACCATTAGATCAAGAGGCGATTTTTCATCTTAAATTCAAACAGGATCAGATGAGAAGCCTCAGTTTTCAAATTAATAATCCTAGAATTAATAAAAATGGAATAATCCCCAACAAAAAACTTTTATGTAATACTAGGTGTCCCGGCGTACTTCATTAGGTTGTATGAGAAAAAATAAAATGTTGTTTTTCCCAGTTTCCTCACAGTTTTTCCCTTTTTCTTATCGTTAAAACCTTCCCTGGACTTGAACAAATAATTCAAAACCAAAATAAGCCAAATCGGTTCAGCCGTTCTCGAGTTTTAATTATATAGATGTTTCTTGATGATATTGGAAGGCAAACAAAGCTGATGGATTTCCTGATGATAAGAAATTCATAAAAAAGTGGTAATGATGCGTTGCCAATCTGAGGCCGGGATGTTGGGCCTCGAACAAAAGTAAGTTTACCGGCTATCTTATCCTCCGACCAGGAACACATCAACGGCAAGAATTGACTTCATGGCGGCAAGAATCAGGTAAGGCGGTGATACTAATTTGGGCTTGTCGCTGTGAAACTTGACCACCTAGTCAGATATCACGGTGCTAGTGACGGAAGTCTATGCTCGCCTTTTACGAGCTGCCCGGCAGAAAGCCAGATGGTCTATTCTGTTAATCTACAAAAAGCAACTCTTACTATTTATTTGGTACCACGTCGCGGTTTGATAATTCTTTTGTCGAAAGATAGAAAATGTTGTTTTATGTGGGACCGAGATAGTTCCACATAAAATTTATCAACATTGAGCAAGTAGTATTTAAGTAAATAATTTGGACTTAATAATACACCTATTTTTTTTACTTATCTTGATATTATTGATTTGTCACTAAAAAAATATGCATTATTACGACAATTATCGCCTCTGTGGTCTCGCATTTAACGAGCTGCCTAGCAGGAAGGCAGATGGTCTATTCTGCAAAGGAGCTCAGACCAACACGGTAAAGCCCAAACAAACACGGGAGGGGGGATAGTATATCTATGAAAACAGTTATAAAACGAACGAAACTGCGGGAGAAAGCAGTACATTGTATTTCCTGACAGCTGTTCATATCCCCAATGTCACACATGATCGATTCGATCGCCACCTGACAATATGCGATTAAATTACACGCGCGATTGCACCAAAAACGATAAAGCACGTGTTTCAAGGTGTCTGGGCGCCGGCCGACCGTGACATGACATTGTAGTTTTGACAGCAAGAGTTTGAAAACGTTAGTAACCGGTTATTTCCAGATGAAGCTTCAGAGCCCTTACCATACTTTTACGGCTTGTCAAATTTACTATACTCGCTACCGTGTAAATTATTTGTATGAAAACTTCGAACAGCGCCTTTGTTGGTAACAAAGAGAAACACATTTTCAGACCAAAAACGTCATAGATTTCGACACGTCACTTACCGAGCGAAATCTATACCAACACATGGTAAAGGCTCAGAAATCTATAGATATAAAAATGAAAACCCATTTCGCGTGGTCAGCGCATTAAGCCTGTACCGATGGATTAATTTTGATAATCCTTGTATTAGTTTTGTTCCCTCTGTAGTTAATCGGTTAAATTGTTACAATAGACTGTATGAGGTCACATGTAAAAATGGTATCTAAAGTGAAGTCCATTTAAGCGCTTTTACTGTAGGTATTAAAATTATGAAACTATTAAAAATAAGTATCTAATCCCATCAAAGTCGCCTCTGTAGTCTAGCGGTCTGGGTGTTGGACTTGACTGCATGAGGTCCTGGGTTCGAATCCCGGATCGGGCAACAACAAGAAAATTAGGTTTTTCCAATTTTCTAATTAAAAAAATGGTGCTCGGGATTGGATGTGTGTCCGGTTGACGATAGACTTGCCACCTATCACACTGTGGGACTTAGTGTCTTCGGCTAGTCGTCGGTGCCCTGGTTGTGCCTCTGCCTGCCTCTTCAGGAATATGGGCGTAAAGATGCTTTACTATATTAGATTTACCATATTGGAAGCCACAGCGTTAAAAAAGAATAATCAAAATTGGTTCACCTACAAAAATATTCTGGAGGAACACATAAAAATACAAACATTCGAATTAACAAGCTACTTGTTTTTGGAAGTCGGTAGAAATAGCACTCTTATAGCGAAAAAAGATGTTTTTTTTTATCAAATGTAGTTTAAAGATATATACTGGGTGCCACAATAGACCCTTAAGAAGCCAGTGCGTGATGGAAATGTGCACTGTGTAGCATATGTAAAAAAATATTTAAAAAATGTACCTGTATTTTTTTACAGTTGCGTTAGATTAGGTGTAAAGAAGTTTAGTAAAGCCTGGCATAGGTTCTTTTAACAGGTAGACAAAGAGTACCAACTGCCATGTCACAACTCTGGCAGACCTGCCTGGCTTCCTCCACATTCATTACCCTTTTCATACAAACACGCCAGTTTCAAAGACTCTTGACCCCACCTTTGGATAACACCCAATTGATATGATCGTGGAATGTCAACCTACATCCATC
Organism: Calephelis virginiensis; assembly: GCA_002245475.1. Classification (NCBI taxonomy): domain Eukaryota; kingdom Metazoa; phylum Arthropoda; class Insecta; order Lepidoptera; family Riodinidae; genus Calephelis; species Calephelis virginiensis. The sequence continues at coordinate 224,081 of NJDC01003810.1, forward strand.
TAAATTCGAATTGTACCTATATCTACTTTGTCAATCTTTCATCCGTCCTTTCCACACGACCGAATCAACAGAGCATGCCCCTTTTTTAAGTGAGAGACCAGCGAACAAGCACACATCTCTTCTGATGGTGTGATAACCGTGACCTACGATGTTATAGGTGCGGCACCGTCCTCTGGCCGGGATATTAGGCCTCTTCTATAAGTGTACTGGATAACCTAACCTCCAAACCAGAAATGAAAGTCATAATGGCGGAAGGATAGGAAAGGCGGTTACCGGTATCTAGACATTTGCTGAACAGCACTCTACATTTCTCATTCTTACATTAACGCATTTTTAAATCTATTCTTTCTCGGATCTCACTGTTGCGCATGCGGTCAGCGAGCGTAACACTACAGAATTGCCGTAGCGCTCTCATTTCGATCGCATTTATCCTTTCATGATTTTTCTGAAAACCCGACTCTTGCTGTAATAACACGTTGGGATAAACACAGAAATATGCAAAGTGAGTCTAGCACCCTGACGCAAAACCTCGCTTTTCATTATAACTTTCTTCCACACAATAAAAATAACATTAAAACAGTTAATAATTACCATGCAACAAAAACCTACCATCAATTTATCCCTAAACGAATATTTTTCACCTGCGTAACGAATTGCCAGTGACGGTGACTTCCCACGGTGGCAATTACCATTAGGTTGATCACCAGCGACCTTCCACCCCTTGAACCGTTTATTATGTTGATCCAAATAAGTAATTAGTTCATTTGCATGATAGTTTTTTATCCGACTGCAAAAAGAAACTACGATTTTGGAGTATAATTTTTACCTATTTCAAAAAAGTAGATTATACGTTCGTCTCCTGCATTTTAAAAAGTATCTTCACGCCCATATCCCCGAAGAGGTAGGCAGAGGCACAACCAGGGTACCCACGACTAGCCGAAGATACTAAGTCCCATAATGTGATAGGTGGCAAGCCTATCGCCAACCGGGCACATATCCTATCCCGAGCAACATTTTTTTTTATTAGAAAATTGGAAAAATCCGATTTTCTTTTTGTTGCCCGACCCGGGATTCGAACCAGGGACCTCATGCAGTCAAGTCCAACAACTGAACCGCTAGACCACAGAGGCTGCATTTTATATGTATGTTAAACGATTTTTTTATATGTGAGGTCATCGAATAAACACCCTGATAGTAAGAGACAACCATGGCCTATAGATATCATAAATGTTATAGGTGCGTGGCCGTCTTGTGGACGATATGTTAGCCCTTTTGGTACCTAGATCGGAACAAGACAGTCATTATAAAGGTAGGAAAAGGTAAGGCGGTGGATCACAACCCGGGAAAATTGCTAAACAGAACTCCGCCAGTAGTCTTGCTGGTGATGACCTAGGTATTTTACCTATGCTCGCCATTTACGAGCTGCCTAGCAGGGAGGGAGATGGGTCTATCCTACTCAGCGGACCCGGAATAATACCGGGACCACGGCACCCATTCATTTCTAAACCGATTTTTAAAATGATTACTGCACTCGGCACTTTCGAGTTGTTCACGTCGTCGCCAAGACTGGATCTGATAATGAAATCCAAGAGAAATCGAGTAAAATACTTTACTTCTATGTACGCACATGCACCTATTACATATTTAATCGAAGTCGTAGGTAGTCTTCATTTAGTTCTGAGTAAAAAATAATTACCAACATTCAAATTGGTGAATTGTGCACACTTGCACGGGCTGGAGCGTGTCGAGTCGAGGCGCATAGCGTATACCGATGACCAGATAAGCTGGTAATACCAAAGAAATTTCACCTAAAAGAAATTTTTATATCACTAAAAATTTCTTTTAGGTTCTTTCTTTTAGAAAGAGTGGGATTGAAAGAAAGTGTTGGTGTTAAAATGCGAAAGGGCATGCTCCGCTGGTTCGGTCATGTGGAAAGAATGACAGATGAAAGATTGACAAAGCAGATATACAATGCGAATGTGGATGGATGTAGGTACCCGGGGAGACGAAGGCTGACATTTCACGATCAGATCAATCGGATATTATGCGAGGATGTTTATATGAAAAGGGTTATGAATGTGAAGGAAGCAAGACAGGTTTGTCAGGATCGTGAGGTCTGGCACTCAACACTCTCTGCCTACCCCGTAAGGGACTTGGCGTGAAGATATGTGTATGTGTGTGTGTGAAAAAATTATCACCACACTGGTTTTCAGAATCATAAAGTAAAAAAGTCACGTTCATTTTACCAAATTATGAGAGACACGAACTCACAAATGTTGCCAAATTTTTACTTACTTTTGGAATTTTACTCTCATTTTTCACAAGCTTTGCATAAACATATACTTATTTTAAGTGCAAAATAATAAAATGAATATAGAAGATTATCCAGAAAAACAATTTGCTACGGGTTACTGGTACGAATTTTGTCAAACTTTTGTCTGTTTATCGGTTTCTATTTTTCTGCTTGTTAATATGTATCTGTGGTTTGTATAAAGGTACTTTTAATTAGGTAAAATGTGTATGTTACACATAAACTCTGAGGCCTGTCTACTTTGTTTAATCTAATTCGAAGACACAGTAGAGAAAATACCTGCAATTGGAAGAAAAATATAAGGTAGGGGGAATTAGATAACGTTACGTGGCTAAAATCACAAGCGTTGGCCAGTTTATCCAATATAAAATACCAGGTAGAATAACAGGGATGTTATGAGTTTGATGTGCATGAATGTGAATGTGTATTTGTG
>NJDC01003811.1:5152-30720 GCA_002245475.1 Calephelis virginiensis
TATAGCACGGTAGCTTTTGAAGTCAGTTTTACCACAGCTATTGAATTGGCTGACGAATTACGTAGCGTAAAAGGCAGCATTATATGTTTTTTTTTCGACCACATTCAAAAATGATTCAGTGACTGGTAAATCTGTCAGCAAAGCCAATCGTGTAATAACTTACAAGATCCGGTAGAAAAGACCGATCCAAAAGACACTGGATAGATATGGTACAAGACATGACTCAGTATTAATGACGGTGAAGATGCAAAGTGGAAATTTAAAAGTCAGAAAGCGAGTTGCTTCGTTCGCCAAAGCACGAGGACCGATCGAGTTGGTAACAACTTGCAATAAAAAAGTACAGTTGTGGATATTAAGGTACCTGCAGATAATGACAAGCTATAAAAAATTTCTGCAAATATTACCGGAATGGAATTAGTTAAACGGCTTTAACTTTAAAAAGTTCTAAGATATTTAATGCAATCAAACCACACGTCCAAGGCATAAACAAGCCTAACTCGATTACAATAAATATCTTAAGGTTGGATTTTACCGTCGACAGGAATAAATAAGGCGAGGGTACTTATCCGCTCGAGTCGTTGCAGAACTCTACTAGCTAGTTAGATGTCACGGTGTTAGTGGCTCATGGTCTATACTGCAAATGAACCCAGGGGGCTACGTACCTTTTTTTATAGTGTCACGAGCCGCAAAAAATAGGTTTTAGATTTCCGCGATTGATACTCTGCAAACCGTTGCACAATAATGGTTTGTATAGGACCTATTTGTTCAGCACGGTTTTACTTTTTCTAGCATATGAAATTCAAAATTATTTAAGTAAAGTAATACTGCATAAACTAATTACAAAATCTGTAAGGTTCAAACCAAATGTGGCACTCAGGCCGCGGGTTGATTATAGCAGTACCAGAGTAAGTTTTGATTTTGAGAAACAACAAAGATTAAATTACCCACACTGAAATATATCACTTCGACAAAAACTGCGAAAAGACCATACTTCAACCTCAAATAAAACCTGATTTCAGTTTGAATCTAATTTTAGCGTTACTAGAAGACGGATATCACGTAAATAAGACCGTATTCCAAAAAAGGTTCATCAAGATTACAATGCTGCTTTCTGATGGCATCCTTATCTTAAGTATTTCAAGTCCTCCTTTTATTTCTTGTTTAGATTATTTACAATGCCCTTTAAAAGAAGCTCTAGACAATTGTAACTACTGGCTATAGACGTTGGTTTGCATGTACCTGGACCATAGATAATATCAAAATTCAGTAATAATAATCGAATAATGGGAACAAAGTCTCTTCCGAGATAATCTAAATTGTTGAAAGGTTTGCGACTGCCTTGAACGTCTTTATGGGCTTGTTTAATTGCCTCTATTTTTATAAGCATATGAAAAGATAACGGTGAATTTATATACCCAACAGTCATAATATTTTAACCTGAGGCTGAAAGCACGGTATTACCTCCTTTACGTCTATAGGCGACACGTATTTCTTAGAATAAGAATGTCCGTTTGCTTGACTGCCTTTCGATTCGCCTACCGAAAGAGTGTTCCTTTTTCATTTCACTTTTGTACAAATTGCAAATTAGTAATTGCATCTAAATCGATGATAACTTGAGCGCAGTAAATTTCAATAGTTGTCATTTATGTACACAAAGCTTGAGTGTTTTTCTCGATTTTTTTTAAATTGCATTGTCAAGTCCAAACTTGGTAAAAATGGGACCACCTCCAAAGTCCGTTCTTCTAAGAAAAAAATAATAATTTCTCCATTAGATCAGAAGTAACTGGCAATCGGATCAATTAACAAACATTAAAAATAGGAATCACTACATAGTATAAAACAAAGTCGCTTTCTCTGTCCCTATGTCCCTTTGTATGCTTGAATCTTTAAAACTACGCAATGGATTTTGATGCGGTTTGATAAAGACATGATAGAAGAGTAAGGTTTATATGTATATTTCATACCCAGCAAAGCCAAGGTGGGCCGCTAGTTAAACATAAAACCTTCTCCTTTTCCGAAGTGTTTTAAAATGCGAAGAAGGGATACTAAAGTTCACTAAGTGCGTGCCTATTCATTCAAGAAATCCAAGTTTTATTTCTTAAGTTTCGTTTTGAAGGAGCCTCTAAAGATTTGAACTGTTGAAGGAACCCTTATCGGACATTTCAGATCCTCTAATCCGATATTAAGGACGTTGAGAAATCGAAACTCGACCTCAAAGCTATGTTAATGTGGAAATCGTTTTACGGCTGGGTATGAATAAATGTTTTATTTTTACAAGATTTTAACTATCCTTGTTATTTAGTTACTTCACTTTTGTTTGATCTTGTTTAAAATGTAACAACATGTTGCTCACGACTACACCCGCATGTTAAACATATACGGCTAACCCGCGGGAGCACTTTTAGATTTTGGGATAAAAGGAAGCCTATGTCCCTCACTCTCCACTCTGTCTCGGAACTATCTCCACACGTAAAAAAATCTATAACACTGCACTCAAAATATATTTTGAGTGCAGCAAAAAAAAAAACAACTTCAATTATTACGTCGTGATATAACGATTATTTTTTCGAAAGGTAGCTTGTCATTCCGAGTTGGCTTCAAATAAAATTTGATTGGGATCTTTGTATTATACCTTACTAATTAAGTAGGTAGGTATGTATTATCTATACTAATATTATAAAGAGAAAAGATTTGGTTTATTGTTTGTTTCTTTGAAATGCATAGGCTTCGAAAGTACTGGACCGATTTCAAAAATTCTTTCACTTTTAGAATGCTACATTATCTCTGAGTAACATAGGCTTTGTTTCATCAAAATCGGTGCAGTAAAAGCCAAATTACGCAGGTGAAGCTGCGTGGAACTGCTAGTATAGCTAGTAGTCAATTTTTAAAAACCACTAGTCGATATAAATTACATCTGTTGAGTAATCGCGTGACAATAACGAAACAAATACAAAATGGTTTTAAAAAATTATCGACTTTAAACTTAGTGAAAAGTGGAAAATATTTTTTTTTCACTGTACATAACAAGTTCCATACAAATGGTATTTGTGCGCGTCGACATTTTTTTAAACTATCACTGGATTGGAACGCGACCACACACTGAAAAGATCCGGCGAAAGAAACTCAGCGGGCTTGTCTTTTTTCAGTAATAATAATTACAATATAAACTAGATTAAAAATATAAATTACAATCTTACTTCAACTTAAATAAAAGGTACAACAAATCACATTACAAATTGTAGAGGGACATTGAAACCTCTAACCCCAAGCATGCTCATCTTCCAAATACTCTGAGACTGTATAATAGCCTTTTTACATAATTTTGCTTTTATACATTTTTTAAACTTATTTAAAGGTAGATCTCTAATATCAGCTTATTGTAGAAACATATATATTGACCCAAAAAGGACTTACTAATTTTATGGAAACGAGTTTTGTGTACGCCTAGATTATTTTTGTTCCTCGTATTAATGTCGTGAACATCACATTTTTTTGTAAACATACATGGATTCTTTTTTAGCATACATTAAATTTTCATAAATGTATTGAGAACTAAAGGTTAAAATATTTATTTCTTTGAATTTTTCTCGGAGGGATCCCTTACTTAGACTTTACTTAAATAGCCCTAATAGCTCTTTTCTGTAACACAAATATGGTATTTATATGTGCAGAATTTCCCCAAAGAAGTATCCCATAAGACATTAAACTATGAAAATAGCTAAAATATACTATTCGCGCCGTTTCAACATCTGTTAATGTTCTTATTTTTTTTACAGCAAATGGTGCTGAACTAAGCCCATTTACTAGTTTCTCAATATGAGGGCCCCATTGTAATTTATTGTCAATTGTGACGCCTAAAACGACAGTGGATTCAACCAGATCCAGTTTAGATCCATTTAGTTCTACATTGGAATCTACTAGCCTAACATTGGGCATTGAAAATCTAATACATATCGTCTTATTACCATTTAAAAGAAGATTGTTAACTGTGAACCAATGTACAACTTTGGATATCGCATTGTTCATTTCGTCATACTTGCCTAATTGCCTTTTCACTTTAAATATAAGTGAAGTGTCATACGCGAACAAAACAATATCGTGGATATCCTTTATGTAATAAGGTAAGTCATTTATATATACAAGAAACAGAAATGGACCAAGAATAGAGCCCTGTGGTACGCCAATCGTAACCGCAGAACCCAAAGAAGTTTTACCATTTATTTTAACCCTCTGAACTCTATTGTTCAAGTATGAGATCATGAAATCAAGAGCGTTGTTTTTAATTCCGTAATAGCGTAATTTCCTGATCAGAGTATCATGATGAACACAGTCAAAAGCCTTAAAGAGATCACAGAATACACCTAATGCATCATGCGAGTTCTCCCAGGCTTCAAATACACTTTTTAATAATTCCACGCCTGCATCAACTGTTGAGCAACCTGTGGCAAATCCAATACTCTTTATTATGTAACAATTTGTTCACATTGAAGTGATTTAACATCTGACTTAGTATTAATATTTCAAATATTTAACTTAGTGTAGACATAATTGAAATAGGGCGAAAATTTATAGGGTCAAAAGTGTCACCCGATTTAAATAAAGGCACTTCCTTGCTTTGTTTCATTAGATCAGGAAATATACCATTTGATATGCAGCAGTTAAATATAATGGCCAAATGTGGTGCAATATTAAAAATTATTGGAGTAATCGTTTTAACAGAATGTCCCCACAAGTCTGACGTTTTCTTAGTTTGTAGTGATTGAAAAGCTTTTATTAGGTCTTTCGTATCGACATAGGTAAATTCAAAAGCTTTGATACATTTAGTTACAGATTGCTTCAATATTGATTCGGAAATAATAGAAAATGAGCAGAGTTTTAGTTGTTTCAATTGGAATTGGTGTGAAGAATTTTTCAAACTCTTTGGCTATTTTCACATCCTCTTTAACACTACATCTATCTATATTTAATTCAAATCCATCATTAATAATTTGACATTTACCGGTTTCCGTATTCATAATATTCCACGTGGTCTTGATTTTGCCATCGGATCTTGTAATAATGTTTTTCAAATACATAGACATATCAGTGAAACATACTCTTTTAAACTAAAATGAAATTCTGAATTATCTTGAACTGACCAAAAAAATTAAAAATCTTGGAAAAGTAGACCTGACAAGGAGTTGGTCAACGTCCTGCTAAAACGGAGGTATTTTTACATTATAGGTACACGTTATATATATAGCCCTAGCAAATCCGAATATCTGGTTATAAAATAATATATTGAACATTATATATTATGTTGAATTTTTAAGCCGGCACCAAGTCCTACATTTCAAATTAATATAATTAAGTGATATACAGCAGATTAGTAAATAATCTCAATTACAAATAATCTCATGTTGAATTGGCGAAACAACGTTATTCGCGTCAACGAACACACAGACTTAAAAACATACATACACACATACAGGTCGAACACAGAAGCTCCCTTATAAAATCAGTTAAAATTTAAAGAAGATGCTTTTGTATCAAGCTGAACTGGAAAACAGAAAACTATTTTTAGTAAAAGCAAATATTAAAAATTTTGCAATTAAGAAATAACTTTTTGTTGTATAAAAGCACGAAAGGTACGAAAAGGCTTGATCCGATTTTATAATAAGTTTACTGTTCCTCGTATCAGTATATATAAACTATTAAATTTGTAAGACAATTGAAACCTAGCAACCCGTGCTTTTATAAAAGTTTTTTTGTTGCTTATTCACATTTTTTTTTAATGTCAATTTAGAGACAAAAGCGACTTATTGAGCGTTTTAAACTGCGTGTGTGTGCATGTGTGTGTGTGTAAGTGTACGCCTGACTGATGGTAGGATTATCATGAAGTTTTTTTGTTTGAAAACTGACGTGATCCAGTTTTCAGCTTACCGTTTATGGAGATCTGTCCAGGCCTCCAAAGTCATCAGCTCATTTGCAACTCATTTGTTAGTGTCGTGATAGATACTAAAAGCACTTTTAAGCATATGTGAGGCCTAACAGTTGTAACCCTAACGAGTCATGAGCTGGTCTAATGATGCAGTTCGAAGATAAAATACGTAATCATGGAATGCACCCTGGTAAAACCACCGAGTTTGGACTCATTTGATTCGCCTTACCAAGATCCTGATGACAAGAATCTGATAAATAAACTGGAAGGGGGCTCATGGGTCAAAGTTTAAAAGTTACGGTATTATGTTTGTTTCGTATTCTTTGCAGTTCTTCTAAAGCATATCAAAAAAAGATATTATGTAAGCTTAACTTGTTTCTGTGTATAGTTATTTGTGAAAAACTTAAATTTCATTGAGTTTTTTCATATGAGTACAAAAACGTAAAGTGATATTTTATTTTCTTAATGCTGACAGAGTAAAATCCTAGATATATTTCGTGGAATGAGACTATTGTATCCACAGTCCCGGTCGCGGAGACACGGGCCAATAAATCGAATGTCAGATTAAGTTGAAATGTATTTCGAAATTTGAACTCTACTGTTGTAAGTGTGTCCTAAATTATTATAATATAGGAAAAATTTAGAAGGGTGGATAGAGTAATAAGGTGCATGAGATTTACATTTTTGACAGTTTGCTAATGTTACAAACAAAGCGTATAGAAGTTTTTTGTGCACATCCAAATAAATTAAAATATTGAAAACTACCATTAAATAATCGTTTTTTACACGTACAAAGGAAATTGCATCGAAACATTTGTTTTCATTAGAAAACAACACGTTTTGTAGTTTTCAAATACGAGTTTCATAATCTGCCACAAGTACAGTTACACACCGCATACAAACGTTATACTCGTTAAAGGTATGGTGTTTAAAGTTACAATTAATAGTTATTAGTTATCAGGGTGCCTCTGCTGCAGCTGTTGTCATTTTTTTCTCATTTTTAAATATGGTTACAAATACATTAAATTATATTTACAAGACATTTATTTCAAGAAAAACTAATAATTATTTCTAGCTAGATATCATGCAATGTTACAATAACCTTTTTTACACAATTTAGATTTAACGTATTTTATAAAATGCAAGTTAGGTCTTTCATGTGCTCGGAAAGACAAAAACAAATGTATTGACCCATGAACGAATGCTTTATTAAGTGGCAATAAGATTTATGCACAGCTAAATTGTTTTTGTTTCTAGTACTTATTTGTAAAGTGTATATCACTTTTTTTGTTATAAAAAGTTATGGTCTTTTGAATGTATGTTGACGTTTGGAAGTGAATGAAAAACAATGTTATTAAAATGACTTATTTTTTACATATGTATTACCATATACAGAATAAACTCATCATTTGACTTAAAACAAAAAAATGAAAGACTAGAAAACATTTGTAGCAAACAGAATTATCATTTGATTCGAAATGAATAAAATACATTTCATTTATTTATTAATTTATTAGGACATTTAGGGGGTCATTGGCCAGAAGCGTGCACGTCACGGTCCCTGCCAGTCCATTGGACTGCAATTCTGGCCCGAAAAAGTACCGCAGCGCAAGTTAGGGCGTTCCGTGCAGGCGACGCGTACCGATCCGCTCTCGTCGACACGAAAAGAGGCAGATGTGGCGATGGGGGCCGCCACCCATCACGCCAGGCCCGTATAGGCGAATCGAGGAGTGGAGAGTGTCAAATAGGCACGTGGAATATAAGAGGGGGAATGGAAGCGAAGATGAATGAATTGATTGATGTAATGGATGAGAGATGCCTGGATTTACTGTGTGTAACGGAGACTAAGCTAAAAGGTAGTGATACTTTTGATCTCCCCGGTGGCAGATTGGCTCTTTGGTCTGGTGTATCACAGAGCGATCACGCCAACGCTGGGGTAGGTATAAGTTTATCATCTCGCTTAACCTCGGGCCTGAAAGAGTATGGTTTGATTGGTCCGAGACTGCTCTGGGTCCGTATTAAACTAGGAGTCACGCGAGTTTTTGTAGTAGCAACGTATGCTCCGGTCAACTCGTCGGCGACTCATGGCCTGGAAAAGTTTTGGGATTCTGTAAGGGATGTTCTGGATATGGTTGAAGGAAATGAAAAAGTGATTATGTGTAGTGACTTGAATGGTTGGGTGGGGACACGACGGGGCGGCTACGAGGCCGTTCTTGGACCCTATGGTGATAAGAGAGTGAATGACGCTGGTAAGCATATTGTAGATTTATGTGTAGAAAGAGATCTTCTTGTGTCTAACACAATGTTTTAGCATAAGGACATACGTATACATGGAGAAGGAATGATCAAATGAGTATGATAGATTTGATTTTGGTTGATAGTCGCCTCCGGAAGTCTTTCATGGACACGAGAGCCTTCAAAGGCCCAACGCTTAACACGAACCACTACTTGGTTACTATCCGGTTTAGGGGTCTGTTTAAGAAGTGGAGGCACTGGCGAGTACGTATTCCATTTGGAGGGCTTGAAAGGATTAAGAGTGAAAAGTTGCAAGACCTTAGTGTAGGAAACATGTATGAGAGGCAAGTCCAAGACAGGCTGAATAAAGTGTGCCTACCGGACTTAGGCTTGGATGAATGTTGAATGATGTTGCGAAAGAGGTAAGAGGGAGGTGGGAGTTCAAAGATGCACAAGTCTATGAATGGTGACGCATGGTGGGATGAGGAGGTAAAAGCCTCAGTTGAGAGAAAGAAGAAAGCTTGGCTAGACTATGTATCATGTTTGCAGTCAAATTACAGTATGAAAGATTTGAAGAAAGAAATGTACCGTTGTTGCAAGAATATCACCAAACACTTAGTGAAAGAGAAGCGTGAAAGGGAAAGTATGAAACTAGAAGAGAGGTTGGCTAACAACTTCGAGATGAACACCAAACTCTTTTGGAGGGAGGTGAAGAAGTCTCGGAGTTGTTCGTCTACCTCCAGAATGAATAGAATTAAGTCTAAGAGTGGTGATATTCTTGCAAGCACGCATGACGTGTTAAAACGGTGGAGTGAATTTTATGGAGATATGTATGAATGTGCCCAAGATGCTGCCTGTGGGTCCGAGGATTCATATGACTCGGAAATAGCGTAGGCATCTGACGGCATTATGATGGAAGAAGTTGAATGGGCGATAAGGAGTATGAAATATGGTAAGGCATCGGGAGTAGATAGGGTTACAGCTGAGATGATCAAACTTGATGGTCCTGCCGTTCGGGACTCTTTCTGGGTTCTTTGTAACAAATGTTGGAAGATCGGCAGAGTTCCCGAAGACTGGCGACGTGCGGTCATCGTGCCCTTGTATAATGGCAAGGATTCACGCATGGACTGTACAAGTTACAGGACCGTTAGTTTGATAAGTTTAGCACCAAAAGTGTATGGAAAAATAGTTGAAAGGAGGATGCAAGGGATGTCCGATGGAACATTGTGGGAGGCTCAAGGCATTTTCAGGTCTGGAAGACGATGTATGGATCAAGTGTTTTCGCTCCGCAACATTGTAGAGAAGCATCTGGCTGTTGGTCAGAAGGTTTTCTGCGGTTTTGTGGATCTCGAAAAAGCGTTTGATAGAGTGGTTCGTAAGGAATTTCGGGACATTTTGCCAGATTATGGGATAGTCGGGTCCCTTCTGCGTGCGGTGCCGTCAATGTATTTAGACTGTAAAGCATGCGTGCGGGTGGATGGCAACATATCGCCTTGGTTTAATGTTAATATTGGCGCCAAGCAGGGTTGTGTGTAGTCACCACGCTTGTTTATCTTATATTTGGACAAATGTCTTCAAAGGTTAAGATCATTGAATGTGGGAATGCGTATATGGGTGACCAAGTGGTGAACTGCCTACTTTATGCAGATGATGCTGTATTTTTGGGCTCTACACCATCTGAGCTGCAAACACTGGTCACAGTTATGGAAGGACATTGTAAAGAAAGGGGCTTACATTTGAATGCGATGATAACCAAAATAATGGTGTTTGAAAGAGACGTAGCCAGAACGGATGTAAGAGTTTTGGTTGATGATGCAGTGCTGGAACAAGTGAATGAAATCATATATCTGGGTTGTGCTTTTAGCAGAGATGGAAGGTACACCGCCGATGTAGAGTGGAGAAAAAGTGCAGGGAATAGTGTGAATTGAGTGTTGAGCAAGCTAGTCTAAAGCGAGGTTTTAAGTCAAAAAGCTAGACTCGCTTTGCATAATTCTGTGCTAAATCAAACGTTATTGTATGGAAGCGAGAGTTGGGTACGTCAGAAAGAGCATGAAAGTAGGATAAATGCGGTCGAAATAATAGCACTACGGAAAATCTGTGGTGAAACGCTCGCTGACCACATTCGTAACGGTGAGATCCGAGAAAGAGTGGGATTGAAAGAAAGTGTTGGTGTTAAAATGCGAAAGGGCATGCTCCGCTGGTTCGATCATGTGGAAAGAATGAGAGATGAAAGAAAGAAGAAAGATTGACAAAGCAGATATACAATGCGAATGTGGATGGATGTAGGTACCCGGGGAGACCAAGGCTGACATTCCACGATCAGTTCAATCGGATATTATTCGACGGTGGTGTCAAGAGTCTCCGAAACCAGCGTGTTTGTATGAACAGGGTTATGAATGTGAAGGAATCAAGACAGGTTTGTCAGGATCGTGAGGTCTGGCATTCGATACTCTCTGCCTATCCCGTAAGGGACTTGGCGTGAAGATATGTATGTATGTATGACATTAAGGAAATAATGTTGTAGGTATTAGGAAATTTCACCATTCTCAACATTGGATGTCACCACTTATCTTTGTGCAGTAAGGAATCATTGCGGTGATAACATTCAAATCATACTCAGCAAAGTCTCCAGTTTTCCCTCTTAAACTGTCTGTATTAAAATTTTTATTTTAAAATTCATTTCGTCTTGAAAAAGCCCCCTTGACTTGATATATTAAAGACATCTTTACTCCGGACATTCCAAATCCTGAAACAGATATATATGTCTCGTGAAATCGAAACTCCACCTCAAAGATATGTTAATGCGAAAATCGTTTTAGGTACAGTTCTCTACAGATAAACACTTTTATTTTTACTTACCTCATTATTTATTTTAGTTATTTATATTTAAAAAAAGAAATTATTTTTCAAATAGTTTAATAAACAAGCCATCAAAAGACAAAGGAGCCATTGCTATGTATTTAATATGATAGAAAGCAAAAGCTATCTACTCGTATAATATGTAGTGTGTCTATGGGTCATCATAGACAGAAAATAACTGGAGAGCGTATGCTTATTCGGTGTCTTTTATAAACTACTAGCTGTTGCCCGTGGCGTTGCCCGCGTGGTTAATGATCCCACAGGAACTTTTTTTGGTATAAAAACTATCCTATATGTTAGTCTAAGCTTCCCTCTTTTTGATTGCCAAATTTCATGAAAATCAGTTAAGAGGTTTTTGCTTGAATAAGTAACAAACAAAACAAATAAACAAACATATAAAATTTAGTAGGATAGGATAGGATACCATATATTAAAATGTTGTTATTTTTAGGAATAATCATGCATATAGAGGGGAAAATAGTCATTACTAAACATAAACATCCACAACACGATGAATAAGAGGAAAAACAGTGTTGTTTTAAAGAAAAATAAAACGAATACAAACAAAAAAGAACTGTATAGGTTTAAGTAGGAGAATACTTATAAATATAGAATTATTAAAAACATAAAATTTGTGGGGATTGAAACAATGTTAAATCAGCGAGCAAGTCTAAGGCTCTGCTGATGGGAAGTGATGACTAGGGCTTTCCTGTAGCCAGGATGTTAGGCCTATTGTTCAAGTCTACCGGCTACCCTGTCCTTCAGACCTAAGAATGGCAAGAGTCATTAGGTCTGCAGGAATAGAATCAGAATTTGAAAAAAAACATTATTCACATGAACCATACAAGTGGGATTTATGCGAGTAGACATTTTTATAAACAACTACCGGATCGGAATGGCAGCAATACACTGAGAAGATCTAGCGAAAGAATCTCAATGGGCTTGATTTTTTTCAATACGAATAGTAACATTATAAACTAAAAAAAATACAAACTAAAATCTAATTTTAATTTAAATAAAAAAGTATATCTAATAAAATCTATCCCCAAGCATATTCATATTCCAAATACTCTGAGACTCTTTTTCCCATAATTTTGCTTTTATGCATTCTTAAACCTAAATAGATATCTAATAATTTTGGGTACCAGCAGCGTCGATATTGACCCATACAGGATTAACTAATATCATGGAGACGAGATTTGTATACTGCTAGATTTTTTTTTTATGTTTTGAATTTACATTTTTTGTAAACACATTTTTTTAGCACAGATGCATTAGATTCTGATTACTATATTGAGAACACATGGTTTAAGTATTTATTTTTTTAATTTTTCTCTGAGGGAAATAGGTTATAAATAGCTCTTATAGTTGTTCTCTTTTGTAACACAAATAAACTATATCTGCAGACTTTTATCAAAGAAAAATGCCGTAAGACATTAAACTATAAATATACTCGTAACTTAAATATTAATCCGGCAATTTCAACATTGATTTGTTTAAGAACACTAGACATTTTTTTTTAAATAAAAACATAAGATTTTTTTTACTAAAAATGCTGCTGAACTAGGCCTAATTGCCAACTTATCAATGTGAGAGCCCCATTCTCATTTATTATCAATTGTTTTACCTAAAAACGTAGTAGATTTAACTAGATCTAGTTTAGATCCATTCAGATGCACATTGGTACTAGCCTGACATTGGGCATTGAAAATCTGACACACTTTGTTCTATTACTAGTTAAAAGAAGATTGTTAACTGTGACTCAATGTACAACTCTGGATATCGCTTTGTTCACTTAGTTATACTTACCTAATTCTCTTTTCACTTTAAAAATAACTGGTGTATCATTCGCTAATAAAACAAAAACATGAGTATCTTCACGCCTATAACCCTGAACGGGTAGGTAGAGGCACTACTAGAGCACCCACGACTAGCTGAAGACAGTCTTAATCCTAAGTCCCGCAATCCTATAGCCAACCGGGCACATATCCAATCAGTTACGATAACGCTTATAATGTAGAACGCAATAACGAGTAACGTTATTTTTATTAGACAATTGGAAATCCACATTTTCTTTTTTTTGTTTGCCGACCCGGGCATCTAACCCGGATCCTCAAGAACCGGGACGTTAGACCACAGATATGAAGTATCATCCGCAAACAATACAATATCGGCTTTACCCCTATGTAATAAAATAAGTCATTTATATATATTAGAAATAAAAAAACCAAGAATAGAGCCTTGGGGTAACCACAGAACCTGAAAAAAGTATTTATTTCATTTATTTTAACCCCTTAAACTCTATTGTTCAAGTATCAGATCATGACATCAAGAGCTTTGATATTAATTGGCGCAAATTCCTGATAGATGTATCCTTATAGTCTTCAAATTCAATGCTATGGTTATATGATTTTTCGTAATATAAATCAAATAACTGTTTTCTACTTACACCACATGTTTTTTATGCATGATTGCTTTATTATGTCCCGTATCAATTAATTTAAATATTTTTTTGCGATTATCATTATGAGATAGGCTTGGCAGTTTTTCTGATATATTTTATTGATTCAAGCGTTACTTTGCGGAAATCCATGATAACAGATGTAAAAATGTAAGCCTTTATTTTGCTTATTCCGCGTAAGAAGT
Organism: Calephelis virginiensis; assembly: GCA_002245475.1. NCBI lineage: Eukaryota > Metazoa > Arthropoda > Insecta > Lepidoptera > Riodinidae > Calephelis > Calephelis virginiensis. The sequence continues at coordinate 18,813 of NJDC01003811.1, forward strand.
GTAACTGTTATGGAAAATAGTCCTTCAAATGACACGAAGTGTGACAAGCCTAACTAACGTTTCCACCACCTACCACCGCGACCAATATACGAATAAAGGAAGAGAATATCAATATTAACGTCCTTTCCATGTGACAACCATACCTAAATTTCCCATCTCCCACCTCCGCGACCAGTAGGGTTACTCTCCAACCACGATTTCATCAAAATCTGGAAATTGGAAGCGAATTTGTGACATTTCGTACTCTTGAACACAATTTCAACGCCATGTCGCAAATTTATTCGGTGAATTCTGTTGGAACTAAATGAAAACGAAACTACTCGAATTCGGTGAGATTTATCGGTACTCTTGACGAAATTTTGACACATGGAGATCGACATCTAAATCGGTTTATGTGTCAAAATCACAAAGTTACAAAAACCTCACTTTTTAGAATTTTAAAGTTGGTTTTTAAATTAAAACAAGCATTGTGGAATGTAGCTAGTGATTAAATCAATGTTTTTTGCGGTTAAATATTAATGGCGTGTGATAGTTATCATTTACTCAAAGCAATCGAGGCGTAATAAATATTATTCTACCTAATAACAAACACAGCTTTTGAAATGATTAAACTACTGAGTTAATAACTGTATTAGAGAGGAATTCTGATTTCTGCCAGGACTACAGAATAAAGAAATACCGGCAAAATGATATTTACATAAGTTAAAATCGCTACTATGCTTTGAACTACTCACAGTGATATTTCAGTAAAGTACACGGTTTGTATTCATTTTTACAACATTACTTCAAAGTTTTAGATTAGTCTTTTCCAAAGTGGGCGATAACGCCTTCTTGTGGGCACTGGAAGCCTAGAGAGGGGCGGTAAGGAAACCTGAAAATAATGTTTTAGTTAACTCCAGGCCAGTAGAAAAAATGAGGAGGGGGCGCTACAAAATGACTGATTTTCAAAGTGGACGTTACATGAAATAAGTTCAAACATTACAAGAAATAAGGGATTCTCTGTTTTGGATTAATAGGCTTATTATTGTTGTTTGCATTTATGTATTTTAGTTCAGATTTTAGTGTCTCTCTCTTTTTATGCATACTCCAATAACATAATACTTAAGTGAGCTAATATTCCACAGACTCATCAAGAATATCAATACCGTGATTCGTGACAGCCCTTCTCTACCTACTTTTAAGAAAATATTGAAGGAACATTACTTATCGTTGACACAATAACATACTCATATATTATCCTACTTAGATAGTTTAATAATTATAATTGTACCTGTTTTTTTTTACATACTTTATTAGTATATTTTTATTTATTCGTTCTAAGCATAGCTATAGTTAATTGTTTTGTACACGATGCCTTCCATTTTATTTTCACAGCTTAATTTTTTTTTGGGTTGGCTGGAAGAAATTTCTTTAGTTAGAGATAAGCTCGCCTTTTGTGCATTTTTAACTTCTCGTGTATTTTGTGTATTTTAGTTTTTGTGTGCAATAAAGTGTTAAATAAATAAATAAATATGTGAAATTCATCAATTTGTTGTAACAAAATAACTGACTTGTTTTATGTTACTGTCTATAGTAAAATGTCGAAAAAAGATACCTATTTGATTGGAATACTAAATTACTAAAATTGGTTAAATCAACTCAATGAAAACAAATGTAATTACAATTAAATTTTGTTTGCCGAGCATTTTGTGTCTCAGTTTCTTTTCCTAACTAAGCTAGTTTTGAAAATGTATGGTTCTAAGTAGATAGATTAAATTCAAGTTGCTGGAAAATTTCTTTTACTGTTCTTCTCCTGACCAGGTTGAAAATTATGGTAATTAATAATAGATAGGGCAAAGTTTAAACTAATGTTTTTAAATAATTTATATAGGAGTAGTAGTATCTTCATGGCCATATTGCCGAAGAGGTAGGCACAGGCACAATCAGGGCACCCACAACTAACCGAAGACATTAAGTCCCACAATGTGATAGGTAGCAAGCCCATCGCCAACTGGGCACATATCCAATCCCAAGCAACATTTCTTTTTATTAAAAAATTCAAATTTTCTTTTTATTGCCCAATCTGAGAATCGCACATGAGGCCTCAAGAAGTCAAGTCAAACACCTTAACCACTAAACCACAGAGACAACAAAATAATAACGACAGATAAAGACAAATAATTTAATGATTAGAGATAAATATCTTGTTTTGTAAAACATTTGCACACTACAATGTAGTAAAACACTTTGGTATTATAAAATAGTTTGTAATAACTATTTACCACAAACAATTAATTTTAACTGAACAGAATTAATTTTAACTTCAAACAGAAGCTACATAATTGCATAAACATTTTTTTCAGATTTTAAGAAAATTCTAAATACCAGGAGAGTTAGGTGCATTGGTGAAACCCATATTTTTCTAATAGAAGACTTCATATTAATGACCAGCTTAAGCCCTAACCTTTCAAATATTGAAGATCACAATTTATGCTCTTAGTCTTAGTCTTTTATGACACAAGAACAAGTAAACAAAAAATAAAAAGGGTTATATACATGAAACAAAACAAATAAGCTAAGCTAATTGTTTAGTATTTCTTATTTAATTGAAACCTTAGTTACTACATTAAATTAAAATAAAATGAAAAACATCTATTGAAATTAAACATGATACAATTAAACATTATATGTATTTATAAGAAAGTTAAAAAACGAATAAAGAAGAAAATATGCATTTGAACAATAATAATGAAATCTTTCATGTTATTTTTAATACCCTTCCTGTTGACTAATTGAGTAAAAAAATGTAGCATGCATGTATCAATTGGATTACAATACAAAGTTATGATAACATGGAACTTTGATCTAATGATGTAACCCAACTTAATGTGAAAATGTACCTGCTTCTACATACACTTAAGATTTTTACATAAGATAGCAAATAAATACATCTCTCCTGATGGTAAATGAACCATCGCCTACAGACACCATAGAAATTGTAGTTATCTTGATGTCTTGTAGCTGTGGTGTTAGTAGCTACTCCACCCTCCACAGCAGCACTTGACTATTGAAGGCAGTTATAGGTAAATCAGTGGATCCCCATCCAGACAAGGTGCTACACGGCTACTTACCACTGGTGGCCTTATTAGTAGTGACCCCATTAAACATTGCTTGCCTCTTATTAACTGCAAGGCAGGAAGGCATACGGTTTATTCTACACAACAGACCCGGACCAACACGGGTGGGGAGTTTCACTTTACATATTTATTTTAATTAAACACATTTCATCTTTAATTTAACATTATTTATTGGTAGCATAACCATATGGCTGGTTATGGTTTAGTAAATTAGTCAAGTTTCTTAGTTGTACAAAATTGTTATAAGTATGATTGAATTTATAATAATTAATATTCTCCAGTGATCATAATTACACAAAATGAATCTAATCCCAAAGTAAGCAAATTATATGCTTGTGTTATGGGCGTTAGTCAACGACACCAATACATTGAAATACTTAAATAGACACTAAAATAAATTTAATATTGTGACCAATTTTTACTAATACCATATTTTATTGTTGCTTTAAAATGATTGCATTATCATAATTTCAAGGCCTAGGCAAAAATGTTAATGGTACATTTCCTACTTGGTACCTACCAAAGATACCATCAAGTTGATAATAAAAGAGGTGAGAAGATGACATTTTATTTAGTTACCTAATCTTGCTATTCATCGGAAAAAGATAGCATGCAATTGAAGTAAGTTTAGTTAGTGCTTAGCAGAATTAGCATATATACTTATTGAAACTTAATATGATAATACAGGCAGCAAATTTGTAGAATACGTTATTATTTACTTTTTCAAGTTGTAAGATAGCATTCCAGTAAGAGATTTTCCTAATGGTGAGCCACAACTGATGCCTATATATACTAAGCATAGATCTTACTGGTATGTTGTCTTATCCATCTTTTAACACAAAACATGGCAACAGTGAGTACAGACGCTACAGCAGCAGGGACAGAGGTATGATAGACATATAGACATTGGTTTATTTCTTATAAAACATACATGAGGCACTTGTGTAGCGGTTAAGGTGGTATCAATCCGAGTGAACTGCTGTACAATACTCTTATCACCTAGGCAATAAATAAATGAAATGTTACTTTGTTTTACTACCTTCCCCACCAATAACTTTTTATTTAGTTTTACATGACAATTGACAACCTATCAATAGTTAGTATAGAAAGTTTTTTTTTTATTAATGGAAAAATCCAAATCAAAAATGTGTAATTAATATCCCAAATAAACTTCTATCTATCTTAGGTAAAGGCATACTTTCTTAAATAAAGCTGTATGTGTTTGATTTCAGATCCAAAAGCCATTCTAATATATATACATTTAAATGTTTCTGAACATTCTAGGTTTTAAGTTATAAAATAAATAAATATAAACCATTTCTATTATTTTTTTTTATTTCTGAACTACATAAAACTTAGTATCATAATTCATAATCGGTAAAAGATGTCCTATCTAAAAAAAATCTTGTTCCTAGGCACCAAGAGGCTCTGTCCTGAGTTGTTTGTGTGTTCAGCTCTGTGTAGACTATTCTGGTCTACCTCACCCTTTTTTCTTGTTTGGGATTGCCAATATCTCTTAACTGTTGACCATCGCTTCTCATCTCATAACTTTCGACTATCTTTTCCATAATAGGAGCAACTTTGAATGACCTCCTACCGTAAAAAGATAGTGTATAAACAGGTTAAGTATGGAGTGAGTGAGGTTGCTTGGTACACATCTACTTTAATCTCAAGTGGTTTAATACTAGGTCCGTCCTGACTTCTTACATGCGTCTTTGTCATTATACCTACATGTCCTGCACCAGAATACTGTAGTATTCTAGAATAATTTGTATCCTTATTGCCTGTTACAACAACATTCACTTCATCCTGTCAAAGATTTCTTCCAGGTATATAACACTTGTTGCTTATCTTTGTTGGGTCGATGTTTCTTAGTGAGTATTCATATAGTCTGGGTGGACTTCTTCCAGGTATATAACACTTGTTGCTTATCTTTGTTGGGTCGATGTTTCTTCATGAGTATTCATATAGTCTGGGTGGACTTCTTCCAGGTATATAACACTTGTTGCTTCTCTTTGTTGAGTCGATGTTTCTTCATGAGTATTCATATAGTCTGGGTGGCATACGGTAGATTTTCCTAGTGTGAACCCAAAGTGGTTATAGGTTATAAAAAGTATAGAACTTTGATGAAATTTGTTGGTTTTCCTGTACATCAACATTTTTAAACATTCTTAAGTACAGAATTTAATCTTTCCAGTATTAGTATTAGTTGTTTAAATACATACATTCATATTTTGTTTTAGTAAATTTATTTGTTTACAAGCAGCTGATGCTTTTTTTATTTCTTTTATCAATAAAAAAAGGCAATGACTGACACCTTTGCAGCCAAGTTGTATGTTATCTACTTTTAAAAACATTTGTTTTTGCACAATAAACGAAGATAGTTGGTGTGCAAACTATATTCTATTCTTATACTGACGATAAAAACACTTGAAAAAAAAGATATCTTTTATTATTACACCGAAAAGGTTATTGTACGTAATGTTTCATTTTATATGGTAACTCTGCTGCAGTCTACTAGCACATGGATTTTATAGCCTGTGACAAGGATACCCAATCGTGCGCCTACAGACAGATCCCAATCCCGTTTCTGTCAAGAGTACCGATTTTTCATTATTTGAATTCAACATTGGAAGCGAATTCGAATTCTTAGAATCTTTGTTCGAGACTCGAGAGTAACCCTACAGATCACGAATATAGTCCGAACTCGGGAAACAAAACCGCACGAGACTGTCTCGTTTGTCGTCGTTTGTACGGTATGATCGATTTCCTGAGGATGCCTCGGTGTCGAGGCGAAACGTACACGGTTGAGTGCGATTTGCTGTTCTCTGTGGTTAGTTACTCGACAACGTTTGTCAAGAACGTGACTAGTGGTTTTGTTTCCCGAGTGTGAACTGTTTTCGTGATCTTGTCGCGGAGATGGGAGGTGGGAACTTTAGGTAGGATTATCACACACAAAGGACGTGACAATTTATATTGTTTCCCGAGCTCTTCCTTTATTCGTGTTCTGGTCGCGGTGGTGGGTGGTGGGTTCTTAGTTAGATTTGTCATATTCTGTGACATATTTTGTTTTTATATCAGTTTTTCTGATATATTATCACAGAAGTGTTCTAATCAACTAGAATTTATAGGATTGTAAACAATATATTTCTTTCGATATTTTTCAATTTTCCTAAGAAAAACAGCTAATTGACCACAGTAATCAGAATCTAATTAATTTGTAACTAAACAGCTCACTGGTCATATATTTGTAAAAAATATTATTTAAGCAAGTACCACCAGTGGCTGTTCCATGAATACATTTTGTAAATTATATAGTTTCAACATATTGAAAAGTCTACCAAACAATATTTTAATACTAAAGTCTCCACATATAACAATATTCTTTTTTTAAGTTAAAACCTTCAGTAACATCTCTTCCATTGTTTTCTTAAAATATTCATATAAAGCACACGGTAGCCTGTATAAATTGATTACAACCAGCTTCTCACACTCATTACAAGCTATCTCAATAACTAGATCAATAGAAAAAAATTCTATATCCTTACATTCCTTAGATTTAATTTGTATCGTTTAATTTTTTTCCTATAGGCAACAAACAATTTTTTTTAATTGACTGCAAACAGGGAAGCAATTTTTTTAAGAGATTATCGTTCTTAATTTGTTTTTTAAATCTACTGATATTTATTTGGTATTTTTTATTGCAGTATAAGTTACTTTTTATCCGACTGCGCAAAGAGGAAAGTAAGGTGTTTGTAAGTTTTGCACTCAAACATCATACATATGTACATTTTTCAGAAAAAACATTAACTGTCAATTTCTAAGATCATACTTTTAGATCAAATGCTTTATTACTATGTACGGAATTACATCGTGCCGCGATATTGACACATGACCACTATTTAATTTTTTCATTCTTTTTGACAGAATACCGGAGACGGACCCAGAGGCTTAGAAAACCCCGTCAACGTCACATATTATCGGATCGCGTCGATCCTATAACTCCTGCCTCCCGCCCAATCCTATAACATATTCACACAACATCACACGGTACCGTTGCCGCCGGTCTCGATGACAAAGATATTATTGTTATTGTAGTTACAGGTATACGTAGAGTTTCGACAGACAAATCTTGATTTATTAAATCTTTTTAACCCTGCTATCGTTATTCAAAAATAATAACATGAAATATCGGTTACGAATCCATCCGAAATTCCGAAATCATCCGAATTTTATGCAGGGTTTCCCATTAAAAGTGGATATTACTGCATGTGCGCGTGTGTGGGCGGGAGTGGGGGTACCACAAAAAATTCTATCTTCAATACTTTGCGATGTATGCAATTTTTTGTAAAATTTCGTAAAACCCCCGTTTTTCTCACATTTGTGGGCATCACGTCCGCTACTTAAGGTCAAGTTTGTTTGTTTTTCTGACGTGTTGCCCAAATTCAAGTATAAATTCCAAATAGATTTGATTAAGTAGATCTGCACAAAGATTTTTTTGTTTTATTTTTTTTTTATTTCTAGTTCCCCTATCTATTATCTCAGGGCTTTTCTTATCTACGAGTATATACTCTTTCAAACCAGTTCTATCTATTATCCTTCTTGCACTTTCATGCTTCATACTTTTTCTTTCTTTCACTCTGTCTTACATTCATATTATGATGGGATGCCCATCTATTCTTATTTGCTATTTTTTTATTTAAGTAGTACAGGGAAATAATTTTTTACTCCAGCTTCTATCATTTGTGATTATTCTTCTCTTCTCCTGGTTTTCTTTATTTACAATCATTCTAGTTTGTTTTTCTTACAACTTATTTAATACATATCTATCTTACTCTTTAATACATACTTAATCTTTACAACACTTTTTCAATACATCAATTTTATTAACAGTTACAGTTTTTGTACAATGATTTCGCTGATACAATATATAGTTTATATATTGTTCAGTATGAATGTTTATTTCTTATTTCTTTTTATTGCTATTTTTGCCATTTTTACACAGGACTCTAAAAGTTTGTTTTGTACGAGTATGTCCTTTCTTATTGTTAAGTGTTTAATATTTTCAGCTTTAATGTCAACATCTCATTCCTGTTCAAGATCGTACTTATATTTTTCCGTTATTGGGCATTCAAATAATATATGTGATACGGTATCGTGGGCCTCACTATCGCAAATGCAGTTTGGGTTATCCTTGCACCTGAAGCGGCAGAGGTATTCACCGAAACCACCATGGCCAGTTAGGACTTGTGTGAGTACATTGGTAGGTGTTATTTCCTTTACGATCTTGTATGCCTTAATGGCATCTGGCAAGAACATTTTAGTAGTTGCAGCTGTACCCTCCTCCTGATATCTCCTGTTCCACTCGTCAAGCGTCTCCTTGCGGATTTGACGCTTGACGTATGAGACAGGGCAGTCCTCATAATCTGGTCTCCTTTTCAGATTTAGAGCTGCCTCCTTGGCAAGAACGTCGGCGTGTTCGTTGCCCTGGAGCCCGGCATGTGCTCTTACCCAGAACAGCGAAACCGACTTTCCCTGGTTTATGCACTCCACTATGTTGTGTCTTGTTTTTACAGCCAGTGAATGTGTTGTGAATTTTGATTTTGTTATTTAATTCTATCCCAGCCCCGCCCATGCTCAGTCGTGAAATGTCAAACTTAAGCCCCCTAGTTATAACCATGGCTTTCGTTTTATTAGGTGCAAACCTCAGCTTATTTCTGACGCCCCACTCCTGAACACGTGCGAGGATTGGATTCGCCTTACTTTCTATTTCGATTGCTATATCTCCATCGACTACAAGAACCACATCATCAGCGAAGGCTTACACGTGCGTCTCCTTTTCCAGAAGGCGAAGAAGCGATCCAAGTAGGACGTTCCACAGGATAGGTCGTTTCTCTGAATGCCTCTTCCCCGCCATATCTCAGCTTAACCCTACGATCAGATAGGTAGCTGTCGATAACGCGTCTTATATTAATGTGACATCCTTCCTCGGCACGTCTAACATGAATCATTGGCCACCATGCGTTATCGAAGGCCCCCTCTATGTTAAGTGATATCAGAGCAATGATCTTTTTTTGTTCTAGTTTGCTTCGAATATGTTTCACCAGTACATAGAGGGAGTCTACGGTTCCAGTCAGTGGCCTGAACCCGTATTGATTTGGCCTAAGCCTAGAAGGATGTAACACTTCATCCTGTTTATTAGCATCTCCTCCAGGATCTTTCCCATCAGCGACAGAAGACCTATAGGCCTGTAACTTTTGGCTTCAGTGTAGTTTTCCCTGCCTGGTTTTTTGAGAACAAATATTGTTGCCTCGTTCCAGAGCTTTGGGAAGTAGCCCAGTTGTAGGCATTTGTTTCTACACAAAGATTCTTGTAACGCGTCTATATAATTCTAAAAACTACCACTGAATCAAAACGCGGCCACTCACTGAGAAGAGAGAAACTTAGCGGGCTTGTCTTTTTTCTTATAAATCTATTTTAAATAAGTAAAATAAGAAAGTATCTTCACGCCCATATCCCCGAAGAGGTAGGCAGAGGTACAACCAAGGCACCCACGACTAGCCGAAGACACTAAGTCCCACAATGTGATAGGTGGCAAGCCTATCGCCAACCGGGCACATTTCCAATCCCGACCACCATTTTTTTATTAGAAAATTGGAAAAATCCAATTTTCTTTGTGTTGGCCGACCCGGGATTCGAACCCGGGACCTCAAGCAGTCAAGTCCAATCCTCGGACCGCTAGACCACAGAGGCGATAAATCTAATTTACAAACTTTATTACGTTTACAAATAATTTGTAGAGATTGGTATGAGGAGTAATTAATCCCAAGCATTTCTGTCTTCTAAATATTCTGAAATCTAATAATAACCCTTACCATACAACTTAATTTTAATACATTTTTTAAATTTAATAAATTGTAAGTCTTTAATATGCTCGGGAAGTTTATTGTAAAAACGTATATAATGGCCCATGAAATAACAACTGATTCTGTGTAGAGGAGACTTATGTACAAAAAGATTTTTTTTCCTCGTGTTTACTGCATGTGTATGACAACTTTTCTTAAAAAAAATTATATTTTTTTTTCCTCATAATAACTTTTCAAAAATATATTGAGAAGTCACCGTTAGAATGTTTGTTTCTTTAAACTTTTTTTACTGAGGGAAACTCTTGGGCCTAAGTCATAAATTGCCCGTATAGTCCTCTTTTGCAAGACAAATGTCGTGTTTATCTGAGACGTTTCCCCAGAAAAGAATGCCATTAGACATGATGCTATGAAAATAATTAAAATAAACAATTATAACGGTGTCAACATCTGTTAACTGATACCCTTTTATATTAGGTCACTTTTAGCTCCTTATTTGTATTGAGCTCCAGTAGCTCTTTTTGTTGTATCACATTCTTCACTTCCATTTCTTCAATTGGATATTGGATCCATGATGGTATTTTCTTTGACAGAATATTTTTAAATACGATTTTAAACTAATCATATGGTACAATCAAAATTGAAGATATGTATGAATATCTTCAAAAAGGCAATTCTACCTGTACCAAGTTCGAAAACCGAAAATTTGCTCCGTTCAATAATTCCTTCATCAATTTTATTTTACTAAGAAATGTTTTTTTATGATACGGGTAGCCAAATAAGAAGAGAGATTTCTTGATGGTAAGGTATTCACGACGCCTAGAGAGATCAAAGGTGGTAATGATTCGTTGTCAACCTGAGGCCAGGATGTTAGGCCTCGAGCAAAAGTAAGATTACCGGCTACCTTACTCTCCGAACCGGAACACGTCATTATGTTATAGCGGCAGAAATAGGTAAGGAGCTGGTACCGATCCGGGCGAGTCGCCGCGAAACTCTACCACCTAGTCAGATGTTACGGTATTAGTGACCGAAAGTCTATTCTCGCCTTTTTACGAGCTGCCTATTCTGCCTATTCTGCAAAAGAGCCCGGACCAACATAGGGTCAAAATTACACTCCTTGTTTTTATTAAATTTAGACTTTTCCCTTGTAATTGTAAGTTGAGATAATTATTTTTTAATAAATCTGTCATACACGCGATGTCTGCTTTAAAATTTGTCAGAAACTCTAAAACTGAGGCCGCATACACCCTATACATATTTGTAATAATAGCTTTTTAAGTGAAAATGCTGATGAGGGCAAATTTTTGTATTTAAACCTTTTCTCTATAATGATTATCTCCAAAGATTGATGCAGTTATTACTTCGATTCTTTGTTACCCACATTAAACAAAAAATGTGATAAGAATGTAAAAATATTTGTAAAATTTAAAACCGTGTAATTTTTTATTTGTGGTTGTGGTTAATAGACATGGGAAAGTGGCTAACATAATATACGTAGGATGGGCTGAATTGATACGTAATGTGGGTTAAAATGACACAACAGCGAGTAAGCGGTGAATGCAAAAATATATGTTACCTACTCAAAAAAAGTTATTTTGTTAGCAAAATTTGGTATTCTTGGGAGTTTAGGAGGAGTTGACATTGATGATCAGTAAGTAATTAGCACGTGTAGTAATGGCCCAGATAGCTAGTAGATATTATTAAATAACACTAAAATGAAACATTTTTAACGATCCCCGATAAAATCTACATGGCGTAATTTAGCTGATCACCATTGCGATCACATCATCCCACAAACAAAAATCGGTATCGAATTTTTTCCATCCCTTTAAACAATACGATTCCACTAACAAATATACACACACACACATACACACACACACACACGCACACACGCACACACGCACACACGCACACACGCACACACGC
>NJDC01003811.1:30788-46257 GCA_002245475.1 Calephelis virginiensis
CACACACACACACACACACACACACACACACACACACACACACACACACACCACAAGTCAAACTTATAACAATACTCTTTTCGGTCGTGAGTAAACAACAAACTTCCAAATGTTGTTAAATATTTTCATTAGACAAATAATTAACAACATTACAATTTAATTAATGTTATATAAGTACGAAATACTACAAAATAATTGTGCGATAAGTAAAAATTGAATATATTTGATATTTTCCATCATCAGCGCTTGGCAATATTTCTTAGACATTCGTAATATTATATAAAATGTATATATTAATACTTGATGCCAAAGTTTTGGACCCCTTTTTACGAAAATGTCGCGGACGCAGGAGCATAAAATTTGGTACAATTTTCAATAATAATGCTTATTAAGAACATTAAATCAATACATAAAACGTAACCCGTACTACTATGCATTTGACACACACAAAAAAATATATTAATGATAACGATAAAAGATCACAGAAGTCGCACTAAAAAACAAAGTAGTTGGTCTTGAGAAATGGAGATGGAGATGGCGTTCTTATCAACAAGATATTAAAATTTATTATGGTCGAATTTCGACCAACGGGCGACCACTAGTATGAATAAAAATATGAGACGTTTTCAATACACTACCTGAGCGCAAATCAAGAAAAATAAAATTGAAATAGAAAAACAGTTCTATATGCGCTATATGAGATGAACTATGAAGCTATGAATGTAATTGAAACAAAAAGAAAAAAAGGAAGTAGTAACTAGATGACTGGTTGATTTAATGGTTTAAAAGATTTAAAATATTTGCTTACTATTTTATTTCTACGTGCCATTTTAGTATTTCACTACCTATTATATACACTTTCGTTACACACTTAAGCTTTAGGAATTGTTAGCCCTTGCATTTTTTTCTTTTCACCCCCTATACGGTATCTACTGAATATATGTGTGGGTTAATGCAAAAGCAATATATTTTTGCATGTTTTTATTAAAATAGCTAAGAGACCCAATAAAAGGAAGATATAGTAATCTAGTGACAAATAAAACACACACATACAAATATCCCTGGACAAGTCACACAAATCTAACCCCAAAGTAAGCAAATAATATGCTTTTGTTAGGGGTGTTAGTCAACGATTCTAATACATAGAAATACCTGAATAATTACCAGAATGAATTGTATAAAAACTCAGATCCGAAGATGCCGACATTCTGAATGTTCATTACAAAAATACCTGCTATTTACGGGAATCAAACCCAAGCCTAGTAGTCAGTGTATTCAGTGTTATAGTCACTGGTCAGTTTAGTTAGAAGCATACACTAGCCACTCAACCAACGAGGTGGTTAAATACGTATTTATTTAATATTAGGGGATATAGGTATAAACAATCATGCATTAAAAATGTGATTGCCAAATTGTAATATTTAATTTAATAAGCTTCATTCTCCAGGACACTCGTAACAAAAACTGAATGAGATACTTTTAAATTTTCAGCTCAATATATCTGAACTTCAAGACGCCAAACAAGAACCATTGAAACATGAACTAACGAATTTGCATCATCAATAAGTTATAATAACACAACATTTTGGAGAAATAAAAAATGAGAACATGGATGTTAAATAAGTTAACGCGCAGCTACAACAAGAAATGAGAACTTTGAAGGAAGAAAATTATATCCAATATCGCACAATAACTGATATGAATATTCGTCTGAATAGTATAGGGCCACAACGGCTTAACAATAATATTGAACTGCAATGTGTTAAGGGAGTTGGCTGTGAAATAACTGCAAAATATATTCTTCACTGCACTCGTGTTGCCAGAAATAATTGGAGTAGCGATCGTCCCCGTACTATAGTAGTACAATTGTCGTCTCCCAAGCTGCACGACCAACTACTGGGCTTGGTTTTTGCTTTTAATAGAAAACATCCTGAAAACAAGCTCAAAGGTGAGCATATAGGGATTAAATAAAAAAAGTGTGTGTACTCATGTACGCACGCAAGAAGTTATGCTTCTCGTGGTGCTTCTGACAACACCCTTTAGACATTGAAGTCGACATTCAACCTGTATTTCCCATAGGTGCAATCTCCATATAGAATTTCATGAAATGCCACCAAGTCAAGTAAGGGACTGGGACTTTTCTCGCTTGAATGGACTTATTCAAGTGTACGTAGAGTTCAAACTCATTCAAACTACTCATATGGCGTGCTGCGCGAGCTGCAAGTAGAGCTGCTCGCGAGTAGCACCTTGAGCTCACAGTTCGGCCTGCGGCCTCACTGTGAGCTTGCGGTGCTTCAGTCTACTTCTTTGGACATTTAAATTAATACTCAAATAGATTTTTTCAAATAAGCGCTAAGCCTCCATGTTGAATCTTGAAAATAGCACCAAGTTAAATTAATAATGGTGAAGTCTTTTCTCGCTTGAAGGGACTTATTCAAGTGTACTTAGAGTTCAAACTCATTCAAACTACTCATATCGCGTGCTGCGCGAGCTGCAAGCAGCTCGCGAGTAGCACCTTGCGCTCACAGTTCGGCCTGTGGCCTCACTGTGTGCTCGCGGTGCTTCAGTCTGCTTCTTTAGACATTTAAATCGATACTCAAATAGATTTTTTTCAAATAAGCGCTAAACCTCCATATTGAATCTTGAAAATAGCACCAAGTTAAATTAATAATGGTGAAGTCTTTTCTCGCTTGCAGGAACTTATTCGAGTGTATTTAGAGGCCATACTCATTCAAACTCCTCATATTGCATGCTGCGCGAGCTGCAAGCAGCTCGTAACTAGCACCTTCGTCTCACAGTTCCGCCTGCGGCCTCATTGTGAGCTTGCGGTGCTTTAATCTTAAAAAATAGAACTAAGCGGTAATTGGTTTTTATCAGCGGCCATTTTGTTTTTGAAAATTTAAAATTTTTTCATGAAGCTCTGGTAATTACCACTTGAGTTTTTGTTTCGATAGGCCGTTGTCAAAGTTTTGTCCAGCTTAAGAAAGTCAAAGGTTTGTTATGCATTTATTATTTTAAGAACAAAATATATCCGAATACATGAAATTTTTTACTCAATCGCAGCTGTAGCAGATTTTCAGCAATAACTTCTGGTCGCCACCTTGGATTTTAAAATAACTGCCAAATTCAGAATCCGCACCCTCGTTACTGTCACAAATGATACCAATATGGCTATTTTATTAAACAGTTGCGAAAATAGCAATTTTCAGAAAATTTTGTGTTGGATGTCAGCCATTTTGTATTCCAAATATTCAACTTCTTTTTTTAATTTCTAGTAATTGCCACCTAAGCTTTAAAAAGTGGCAGTGTCTCAGACTCGGTACGCTTTTTCGTTAAAGTTGGCCTCTGGTAATTTTTTTACCAGGTACTGGTAGCTGAGCAAAAATTTTATAGTTTTTACTTTTTAATTAAACTTTTTCTAAGAGTTCATAAATATTTACTCCAAGTATAACATAAAGGTTTTTCAATAATAACTTCCGGTAGCCATCTTGGATTTCAAAATGGCTGCCAAATTCAGAATCAGCACCCCCGATTATGTATCAAACGACACCCATGTTGAGTATATCTATAACGGTTCAAAATCTTAAAAATTGTTACAAAAGCTTGTTATTTGCCATTTTGCCATTTTTTTCATAACTTCTGGTAATTGCTACCTGGGCTCTACAAACTGGCACCATGACCGATCCTCCATGTTTTTCGTTTAGGCTGGCCGTCACCTAATTTTTTATCAGATCATGGTAGATCAGATGTTAGAATTTATTTATTACTTTCAAAATTTATGGTATCCTATACAGAAACAACTTTTACCCTAGGACTGCCGTGGCAGTTTTTCAATTATAACTTCCGGTCGCCATCTTGGGTTTAAAACTTAATAAAAAATTCGAAATCCCCGCTCCCGATTACCCCTTAAAAGTCATGTTTGGCGACTTGAACCGAAACTTTCAAAATTAAAAAAAAAAATTGCCGCCAAAAAATTAAAAAATCCAAAAAGCCCTAGCAACACTGAGCAATATTCACTATGGAAGCAAATCTCCATCTCAAACCATTAAAAATCTACAGCCTTTTTAAATTTGTGTGGCGGCCATCTATTTTCAGCAATTTCGGATTTTTTTCTTAAAAATTAAAGAAATTTTGTGTAGCCGATCAATAACTTCTGAGGAAGCAACTTTCTAACTCTAACGGTTCGGACGCAATAAAAAATAAAAAGGTTCGCAACTAACTTTAGGGTGTTGCTTTATTCTGTCGGTAGCAACTAACTTCAGACTGTCACATTTATCTGTCGGTGTGCGCGTGCATCGTAAAAATTCACTCTCATCATTTTTCCCAATCGCGCCAAAATAATTATTTCGATTGCTTTG
This sequence comes from Calephelis virginiensis, assembly GCA_002245475.1. Lineage (NCBI taxonomy): Eukaryota > Metazoa > Arthropoda > Insecta > Lepidoptera > Riodinidae > Calephelis > Calephelis virginiensis. The sequence continues at coordinate 35,147 of NJDC01003811.1, forward strand.
ATTTGACAGCTTGCAATATATGAGTAGTTTGGATGAGTTTGAACTCTAAGTACACTTGAATAAGTCCCTTCAAGCGAGAAAAGTCCCAGTCCCTTACTTTACTTGGTGGTATTTTGTGAAATTCTATATGGAGATTGCACCTATGGGAAATACAGGTTGAGTGTCGACTTCAATGTCTAAAGGGTGTTGTCAGAAGCACCGCGAGAAGTATAACTTCTTACATGCGTACATGAGTACACACACTGTTTTTTACCACCTCCGTTAACCACAAGCTCACTAGAAAGAAAGTTTCCTTAACAACCGTAATTTAGTAATTGATCAATCTAATTTGCCTTTTTTCATATATGAAGATTTTAATTTAGGTAGTATAAATTGTTGGATGAGTTTGTTGTATTAAATTTAAACAAAGTAGCGAAGTTCGTTCAACATAGTCAAATTTTTAATATATCAAGTAAAATTTTGCATCTTGTATTGAGCGATCTCCCTTCTTATGAAGTTAAGGAATCGTCGGTAGCCTTCACATTTGTTAACAAACTTCACTGTACCCTAATAGTTTGTGTAGATAAAGTTAGTGATAACAGTCTTTTTATATAATAACAAACTTACTAAATTTAACGATTTTAAGATAGGCTATAATAGCATACGCGAACATTTAGAGTCTTTGGATTGTCACCAAAAATTTCACAGATTGTAGGATGTTAAAAAATGGTATTTATTTTATGTGACATTCTTAATAATACAATTAAAGATTTTGTGCCTCAAAGTGAACCAAAGTAATAAATATCCCGCTTGGTTTTATGATAAATTAAACCGAACCTTAACGTATTCTCCCATATATAAGAATCCTAGGAATAAAATAGAACTAAACTTAATTTTAAAGAGATTAGCTTTTAACTGTTACAACAATTACATCAAATCTTTGAAACTGAGATTTTAATAAATCCCAAAATTGTTTTGGTCACTTTTTAAGGCTATACACGGTAGCATAAGTAATTATGATTAAAAAGTATCTTCACGCTCATATCCCCGAAGAGGTAGGCAGAGGTACAAACAAGGCACCCACGACAATGTGATAGGTGGCAAGCCTATCGCCAATCGGGCACATTTCCAATCCCGACCAACATTTTTTTTAATTAGAAAATTGGAAAAATCCAATTTACTTTTTGTTGGCCGACCCGGGATTTGAACCCGGGACCTCATGCAGTCAAGTCCAACACCCGAACCGCTAGACCACAGAGGCGACTAAAAAGATTAAAAAGTTCATAATTATTCGTGTGTCTTCCTCCCTCTTTATCTGATTTAAATTTATTTGAAAAAAATATTTGAAAGTATTATTTAAAGTAAGTAATAAAAGCAGGAAATATTTTAGATATGTGAATATATCAATGTAAATTTTGTGGATTTATTAAAAATATCTTAGAAACAAAACTTAAGAAGACCTATCTCTACCTGCAGATAGGTTATTAATATTGGGCGTGATTCACTAAGTTTTTATGATTGAACTTACAATGTTTTATTGTCAAAATAAATACAGATGATCGTAGTCTGCTGGTAACCTTTAAAAGTGGATATCCCCAATTCATTCAAAAATAAAACTTAATGTAAGCCAATTACCAAAAACAAGCCGTTGCTACTCAAAAATAACATCTTATCTTATTTGCCTTAATTATCTTGTACGTATTATGTGATTACATTTTTAAAGAAAAAATATTTGGGATCAATAACAGCACTACTCTAGTGACTGGGTGACTTCCGGAGTCCTCAAAGTTCAAAAACGTTTATTTCAACTTTATGAAGAAAGACAATTTAACAACTGTGATGATTTTTCTAAGTACGTGAAGACATATTCGAAAGTTTTAAAAATTATTGTTGCTAAAGCAAAATTTGTGCATAACAAAATTAGAAACAGTAGATACTAATATAATTAAAATAACTTAGGAAATTATGAAAAAAAGAAACTGATAAACATAAACTAAAAAATGCTTCTACTTCAGACTTAGCAGTTGCGCCCTTGGCTTCTGTAAATTCTTTTAAAATAGCATAAGCATTCATGTCACTAAAAATAGACTGAGGATTTATTTAGTCTCACTCTAAAATATATAGTTAATGTCACTGTAGACAGCATAACTCCATATTTACCTCTTATTTTCAACAAGTGCGTTACCGAGGGTATTTTTTCCTAATTAAATGAAGCATAGCAAAGTAGTCATTTTATTTAAAGAAGGCAATACATGTGACTTAAGTAGTTAGAGATCTATTTCTAAGCAAAATTTTCGAAAATTTGTCTTCGATCAACTGAGTACACATTTCCTCGAAAATAACATTTTGAATTTGAGTCAATTTGGTCTCACCAAAGGTCGTCATTCCACTATTGATACTGTTCTACTGTTGTAAAGTGGGTACAAAAATATTCGAAACCTGGGAGAAACCCCAAGACCTGGTTAAAATGTAGCAACTGGTGTGCCCCAAAGACCAATTCTAGGACTTTTTCTGGTTATAGTCAATGATTTGCTTTAAAAAAAAGTGTAATGAAATATTTTTATTTGCCGGAATCGTTTTACAGTACCGTAAACTAAGTTATATCGAAAGATGTCGAATAGTTTACTAGCAACACCTTGATTTCAAATGAAACTAAAACGAAATGCATTAAATTCATTCTCTCTTGCGTAAATCAGACAGATGTATGCTATAATTAAGGGCACTAAAATTGACAATGATAAATCCATTACTTTTCCAGGCATAATTCTTGACACGAAGTTACGTTGACGGACTCACAATGACAAGCTGGATCTATACAGTAAGATTGGTATATTTCAGCTACTTTCATAGAATAATAATCTTGATATGTTGCTTTAGAGCAGTGCTGCAGATTCTCAATCAATTTTTATTCTACAGAACCGAGCAGCTCGTGCCACATACAATTTTAGTCCTAGAGTATCTCTTATAGAATTACTTGCAAATATTAACATCTATTAACTTTTGCATCACAATATATAGTTGAAAATTTAGTGTCCATTAAGAAAAATCTTAGTCTTTTTAAAAATATAATGATTGTCACAGATTAAATACTCGAAATAAAACCAAACTTATCATGAAATTTAGTCAATTTGTATTTTTATGTAATTGTTTAGTTTCAGTTTTTGTTATGTTATGTTCTACTATTGTTTTATTATTATAAAAAAATGGTCTAAGATCTGAACCTAAGTTGACCTTCATCGAGCTGATAATAGAACAAAATGCATTTTATAATAAATGTAGCATATCACAGAATATATAAAAAATGGGTTGCCAAAAAAAAATCTGGTCAGAATATTTTTAATTAGTATCTTCACGCCCATATCCCCGAAGAGGTAGGCAGAGGCACCACCAGGGTACCCACGACTAGCCGAAGATACTAAGTCCCACAATGTGATAGGTGGCAAGCCTATCGCTAACCGGGCACATATCCTATCCCTAGCAATTTTTTTTTTTATTACAAAATTGGTAAATCCCTATTTTCTTTTTGTTGCCCTACTCAGAATTCGAACCCGGGACCTGATGCAGTCAAGTCCAACAACTGAACTGCTAGAAATGTTTCAACATCATGATAATAAGAAAAATATTATTCTGATGTAAAATATAAAACATAAAGAATGTGCAGACGTTGGGTTGCCTATTATTTATCTGGACAATCTAATGGGTTGCCGGGTATAAACAGGTATGTCGATATCAGTTATTTTCACTGATTGGATTATAATATATAATAATAAACTGGATTTAAATTTTATATCAACGTAAGCGCTGTTTTATTGCAAACACATTGATACAGGGTTGCCTGCAAAAAAATCTTTCCTAATATAGGTTGCCGAATTTTAAAGATAAATTTCAACGCGTGTGGAAGTGAATATAAGAAAGTGCGCATGCGCGAAACAGTACAAAAGTATTTCACAGTATAATATCGATTGACAAATAAATAAGTGATTCAGCGATAAGTAATTCAGCGTAAACTATATATAAAAAAGTATCTTCCCGCCCATATACCTGAAGAGGTAGGCAGAGGCACAACCAGGGCACCCACGACTAGCCGAAGACACTAAGTCCCACAATGTGATAGGTGGCAAGCCTATCGCCAACCGGGTACATATGCAATCCCGAGCAACGTTTTTTCTATTATAAATTTGAAAATGTTAATTTTCTAATTTACTTTTTACTTAATGCGGAATAAAACTTGAAAACTGCGGGATGGCTTCTGGTCATTTTGGTTTAAAAATATTCGTGAAAGTTAAGATGAAGTTTAAAAGTGAGAAAAATGAAAAACCTGGGTGGACAATAGAAAAAGTAACTATGCAATTTACCCTATATTTAATATTAGTGGCGTAATAATGTAGGGCGAGACAAAGCTCACTGGGACACCTAGTTTAAAATAAATTTTCTAAAAACTTTATTCATTAATATTTTTGAGCCAAAAAAGTTATAGTTAAACTGAAAGCATATTTTCATAACTTTTATTTAAACTGCTTTCGTTGTTATAGCCAATGGGCATATTTTGGGCTGATGTAAAAGGCGAAAGATGTTTCTAAACTGCCATAAAATATCAAAGGAAATCCGATAGGCATATCCAACGGCAAGGTTTTGCAAGAAAAGGTATTCACTCTGGAACTTCGTTAACAGGTTTATTTTTTTAATCAAGTTTGCCACAAAACTTCGAATACACTTTTATTCGGAGTTTTATGGCAATCTTAAATAAAATAAGTGAATGTTGGTGACATTTTGTATAGTTTTATTCAGTTAAAGTACAAAAGTAAATAGTTCTTGAAGAAATTAATGTGTCGTGCCTCCAACATTGCCTCATTGCCGCCAACTCTTATCTTAAAAAAATAAAGATATAAAATTAAACACGGTAAAACTACAAAAACCGACTGCAACTTTTATATTAGGTACCACGTTGTGATTCGATAATTCTTTTGTCGAAAGAGAACCAATTATTCCGAGAAGATGAAAATACGTCCCGAGAAAATAAAAAAAATGATTTACATTAAAGTAGTTTTGAGTATTAGCATTACATTTTAATTCTAACGTTTTTTTATAATATTGAATATAACTTGATAACCATCTTGGACCACCTCGAAGTCATGATCTACCCTAAAAAAATTAAAATCAGTTAATAAATGACCGAATGTCGCGTAACAAACAGCACAATTACGTGAAGTCGAATGGAGAACCTCTTTTTTTTAAGTCGGTTAAAATACGAAATGACCAGCCGGGTATCATACTCTACAATAGTGTTAACCTTTTTACCACAAAACGTAAGAACAAAAATAAAAACTATGAAGGAAAAGAGAATACTTGCTGAGAATATGGAATAAAAAGGCTAAAACTAGAAAAATCAACTGGATCAGATAACTTCTCAAATGAAGCTTTAAAAACAGCAGGCTACAAATCGGTAAACCTACTAGCTGAGTTATTCAATATAATTCTACAAAAATGTGACACACCATCACAAAAAGGGAGACCCAAAATTTATAGGGAACTATAGACCTATTAGTCTACTACCAAGTGTGTGCAAGCTCTTCTCCAGTATTGTAAACTCAAGGATCAGCCCTATAATCGAGGCAAGTCAACCAGTAGAGCAGGCCGGATTCAGGAAGGGTCTTTCTACAATAAACCACATACACACCTTAGAACTAATTACAGAGAAATATTGAAAACACTAGAGAACATTATATCTCTCATTTATAGACTATCGAAAGGCCTTTGACATGGTAACTAACGACAGCGTATGGCAAAGTTTGAAAGTACAGAAGTGAATCAAGCTTATGTAAAGATCCTCAGATACATATATAATTTATATTAGTAGAATAAAACTAGAAACATTAGGCCCGAGCTTCCCTGTAATGAGAGAAAGAGGGAAAAACTAGAAGAAGATAAGGAGATCCCCTATTGCCAAAGACGTTTATAGCTACTTGAAGTCGTCACTAATAGTCTAAATTGGAGTGTGCGAGGTATGTACCTATACCTCGCACAGGCAGCCTTTCAAAGAAATTAATATTTTAGCCTTGAGGTCTGAATACGTTTGAGAATCTAATCTATGTAAAAAATAGTGTATGTTTACAAAAAAAAAATATGATTTAAATAAGGGAAAAAAATCTAACCAGGTATACCTTTAAAAAAGTTTAAAAAATGTATAACAGCACAGTTTTGTAAGAAAAGCAATTATAATGGCTCAGAGTAGGTATTTAGAAGACCAATATGCTGATTGCTTGGGTATAGAGATTTCCATCTCGCACTGCGATTCGTAATGTAGTTTGTTACACTTTTTTATTTTAGTTAAAATTAGACTGAGATTTGTATTTTTTTCTAGTTCATAATATTATATTAGTATTGAACAAAAAACAAGCTCGCTGAGTTTTTTTCGCCAGACCTATTCAGTGTGTCACCGCGATTGTAATTTCTAGTCCGGTGGAAATTCATAAAATGTTGCACTACAACAACTTGTACAGCTTATGTAAGTTAACAAATGATTTTTAACTTATATCGTCGCTTTTTTTTATAACTAGCATTTTTAATTATTTATACAAGATACTCACAACATACATTTTTTTTATTTGTTGATATTTCAGTCTAGTTGCATAGCCTGTGGTCACGACGGGATTTTGGCAGAGAGTTGTAACTTTTGACAGGAAAATCTAATGATAGATGATCCTGTCAACTCTACGTCTAATACTTCTTTTTGTAACTATATTTTATGGACAGTATATCGCGACACGCAGCACTAACTATATCCCTACACCTTTTGGCACTTTTAATATATTTAGCATTGCACCGTCCAACAATTGTATCCCACACCTGGGCCAACTGAAAACTGTCTTCCCTATTGAGATTGTCTGGCGTATTTCGAATTTCAATAGCTTCTTTTTTTTTGGAATGACTAATGTGTTGCCAACCTCGCGGTTTTTACAACTTCACCGGGCTTTCAATAGCTTCATGTCTAAGGCGAGGAATGTGGAGGATTTCTGTAGACAATATTAGTGACAATATTAGTACACCAAAACATACGAGGTTTTTTGGATAAAAAATTAGAGTTGGAGTTATATATAAACTACAAAAATATTGATGTGTTATGTCTTACTGAACACTGGTTAAAAGATTATCAATACATGTTCAGCTTCACGAATCACCAGATAGGTAGCTCATTTAATAGGAAAAATATCACCCATGGTGGTTCTCTTACAATTATTAAGAATAATATTAAATTTAGGGAACGTAAGGACATAGTGAATTTTTCTTTTGAACGAGTTATTGAGATTGCTTGTATTGAGTATGGGCAGCTGGTTGTATTAAATGTATACAGGCCCCCGTGTGGTTCATATGAAGATTTTAAAAAAATAATGGAAGAGGTATTACTTAAGGTTTCAAATTCAAAAAAAATATTATCATTTGTGGAGACTTTAATATAAATATATTGGAAAAATCTTCCCTGTCTTGTAGATTTCTCAATATGTTTAAATCATATAATTTACAAAATTTATTCTTGGAACCCACTAGATTAACGGCCACTAGTGCTACTTGCTTAGATAACATTTTTACAAATATATCACCAGTTAGCTGTTCAGTTATAAATGAATTAGATTCTGATCACTGTGCAATCAGCTATTCAATTAGCTATTTTTCCTATGAAAACTGAGAAGTCTCAAAAGAATTATATTGCTTTTAATCCAATAAATTCTAGTCGATTAGAACACTTTCGGTATAATGTATTAGAAAAATTGCCAAATCTACCTTATAACGATGATCCAAATAAATTATTTAATTTGTTATTTAAATGAATTGACACCGAGCATAATAAAGTATTCATACATAGAAAAAAATGTATAGAAAAACGGGCGTGTTTCAGAAAGTGGGCAAAAACCGGTATATTAATAAGTAGAAAACGGTTATTTGATTTTTATTATGAAAAAATCATATAACCATAGCATTGAATTTAAAAACTATGTTAAAGTATATTCAAAATTGTTTAAAAGAGTATGTTCCACTGCTAAGTCTATGTATTTGAAAAACATAATTAAAAGATCCGATAACAAAATTAAGGCCACGTGGAATATTATAAATACGGAAACCGGTAAATGTCAAATTATTAATGACGGATTTGAATTAGATATACATGGATGTAGTGTTAATGAGGATGTGAAAATAGCCAAAGAGTTTGAAAAATTCTTAACACAAATTCCAATTGAAACAACTAAAACTCTTTGCTCATCTTCTGTTATTTCCGAATCAATATTGAAGCAATATTTAACAGAATGTATCAAAGCTTTCGAATTTACCTATGTCGATACGAAAGACGTAATTAAAGCTTTTAAGTCACTGCAAACTAAGAAAACGTCAGACTTGTGGGGACATTCTGTTAAGACAATTGCGTCAATAATTTATGATATTGCACCACATTTGGCCATCATATTTAACTACTGCATATCGAATGGTATATTTCCTGATCTAATGAAACAAAGCAAGGTAGTGCCTTTATTTAAATCGAATGACACTTCTGACCCAACAAATTTTCGACCTATTTCAGTTTTGCCTACACTTAGTAAAATATTTGAAAAATTAATACTTAATCAGATGTTAAATCACTTCAGTGTTAACAAATTGTTACATAATAAACAGTTTAGATTTACCAAAGGTTGCTCAACCGTTGATGCAGGGGTGGAATTATTAAAAACGTATTTGAAGCCTGAGAGAACTCGCATGATGCATTAGGTGTATTCTGTGATCTCTCTAAGGCTTTCGACTGTGTTCATCATGATACTTTGATCAGGAAATTACGCTATTACGGAATTAAGAACAAAGCTCTTGATGTCATGATCTCATTCTTAAACGATAGAGTTCAGAGGGTCAAAATAAATTGTAAAACTTCTTCGGGTTCTGCGGTTACGATTGGCATACCACAGGGCTCTATTCTTGGTCCATTTCTCTTTCTTGTATCTATAAATGACTTACCTTATTACATAAGGGATACCCACGATATTGTTTTGTTTGCGGATGACACTTCACTTATATTTAAAGTGAAAAGGCAATTAGGTAAGTACTCGTATGACGAAGTGAACAATGCGATATCTAAAGTTGTACATTGGTTCACAGTTAACAATCTTCTTTTAAACGGTAATGAGACGAAATGTATTAGATTTTCAATGCCCAATGTTAGGCTAGTAGGTAGATTCCAATGTACAACTAAATGGATCTAAACTGGATCTAGTTGAATCCACTGTCTTTTTAAGCACCACAATTGATAATAAATTACAATGGGGCCCTCATATTGAGAAACTGACAAATAGGCTTAGTTCAGCAGCATTTTCAGTAAAAAAAATAAGAATATTAACAGATGTTGAAACGGCCCGAATAGTATATTTTAGCTATTTTCATAGTTTAATGTCTTATGGGATACTTCTTTGGGGAAATTCTGCACATATAAATACCATATTTGTATTACAGAAAAGAGCTATTAGAGCTATTTATAATCTTAAAGTAAGGGATTCTCTTCGAGAAAAATTCAAAGAAATAAATATTTTAACCTTCAGTTCTCAATACATTTATTTACGAGAATTTAATGTAAGTTAAAAAAAATCTATGTATGTTTACAAAAAAATGTGATGTTCACGACATTAATACGAGGAATAAAAATAATCTAGCTGTATACAAAACTCGTCTCCATAAAATTAGTAAATCCTTTTTGGGTCAATGTGTATGCTTCTACAATAATTTGCCCATTGGTATTAGAGATCTACCTTTAAATAAGTTTAAAAAATGTATAAAAGCAAAACTATGTCAAAAAGGCTATTATACGGTCTCAGAGTATTTGGAAGATGAACATGCTTGGGGATAGAGTTTTCAATCTCACACTAAAATTTGTAATGTGATTTGTTGTACCTTTTATTTAAGTTAAAGTAAGATTGTAATTTATATTTTTAATCTAGTTTATTTTGTAATTATTATTATTGAAAAAAGACAAGCCCGCTGAGTTTCTTTCGCCGAATCTTCTCCGTGTGTGGCCACGATTCCGATCCGGTGGTAGTTTAAAAAAATTGTCGACGCGCACAAATACCACTTGTATGGTTCAAGTGAATAAAGATTTTTCTGATTCTGATTCTGATTCTAGTGGTTTTTGTAGTTCAATCAAATGCTTGTTGGGTGAAATTAAAAGATGATCAGCTTTAGCAGACTTTGGAGGGTCATTATTTCTAATTTTGCTGATATATTCATTAATTCACGTTGGAATTGTTCGCTTAGTTTGGCCTACATACAACCTACTACAACTACAATTTTAATAGATCGTGAGTATCCTGCATAAATAATTAAAATTTTATGTGAATGTTTTTTTCTCTGAATGAAATTCTGAATTGATTGCAAAACATGATACATAATCTAGTTAGGTTTTCTTCTTTCTTTCAAATGAGGCTTGAAACAACTCTTAATCCCATCATGCGTCACTATTCGTTGTTCTCCTTTGCACTCCTACATACTTCTTTCTCAACATCCACCCTGCCATCTTTCACAACATTCCATGCATAATCATCACCGTCTAAGCCTGGTAGGTACACATTATACAGCCGATCTTTGACTTTACTTTTAAACATGCTTCCTTCGCTCAGGTTTAACAACTTTTCACTCATAATACTTTGAAGCCCTCCACATGGGACACGCACTCGTTAATGCCTCCACTACTTGAACAGACCCCTAAACCGGCTAGTAGCCAAATAGTGCTCCGTGTTAATAATCGGGCCTCTGTAGTCATGTCAATCAAATACTTCCGGAGTCGACTATCAGCCAAAATCAAGTCTGTCATACTTATTTAATCATCCCTCTTCCACAAATACGAAAATATATCCTTATGCTGAAATATTGTATCAGACGCAAAGAAGATTTTCTACCACACATAAATACTCAATATACTTACCATCTTTTTTCACTCTCTTGTCGCCATAGGATCCAAGAATGGACACGTACGCGGTGTGTTGCGTCCCTACCTATCCTCAAGCCACCATACGTAATATTTTTTTCATTTCGTTCTACCAGATCCAAAAGATACATACATACATACATATCTTCACGCCAAGTCCCTTACGGGGTAGGCAGAG
>NJDC01003812.1:0-12174 GCA_002245475.1 Calephelis virginiensis
CCTCTCAATGGTAGGCAGAGGTACAAAACACTACTAACCGAATATATTAGGTCCCATAATGTTATAGGTGGCAAGCCTGTACATCGGTTTGTAATTTTTATTATTGTTATATGCGCAAGACCACAGTCGTTGCTCCAATTTAAAGCAATAAATATATTTTGCTATATACGCTTACTTTGTTTTATTGGAAAAAGACTACAATTTACCATACATACATCCTGGAAATCTGTTGTCTGACACTTTTAAGCTTTTGTAAACAGTAATGGTACTTTAACCCCCTTACTAAAAAATATTACGCGCCCGTTGATCTGCAGTGTAATTTCATTTTTTGTTAACAAAAGTGAAGTTGCACACCAGGTCAACGGGCGCGTAAGTTTTATTACTAAGGGGCTTAGTATATAAGACTTTCATAAAAAAAGTAAAAAGTATCTTCACGCCCATATCCCCGAAATGGTAGGCAGAGGCACAACCAGGCACCTACGACTAGCCGAAGACACTAAGTCCCACAATGTGATAGGTGGCAAGCCTATCGCCAACCGGGCACATTGCCAATCCCGAGCAACGTTTTTTTATAAGAAAATTGGAAAAACCCAATTTCCTTTTTGTTGCCCGACCCGGGATTCGAACCCGAGACCTCATGCAGTCAATTCAACAACTGAACAGCAAGACCACAGAGGTGATATATAAATTTAGGCGATTTAAGGCGATTATACAAACAGTACTAGGATAAATTAAATAAAGCTTGTAGCAACAAACTTAAAATGTTAAGATTTACGAATAAGGAAAACATACAATGTCAATTCAATAGAAACGCTTGGAACGATATTCGATTACTGTGTTGTTACTGTATAAGCATCAAAAACACTCAGACACGTTTCTTTGTCACGTTTACTTTATGTGTTATCTTCTTAGAGAGTTTCGTGGCATGGAGCCTGAGCGTTACGTTGCGTTAAATACCCTTCAATAACAACAAACACTTTGTCTCATACTGGCATTGAATCTAGCAAGCCATCGCCTTCATTTCGTTTATTGTAATAATTATGGTCTTATATGGCACGTGGATTCTTTTAAGTTTCTTTTTATTATTTAATGATTTGACAAACTTTCTAAAAACACGCACATACACACTAAACTTGATAATAATGCACTTAACTTTTTAGGTATTTATAGGTACAATTTTTTTAGATATTACTTATGACAATTATTGTGATTGGAAGTTGCATATAAATAGAGTTTGTGCTAAAATAGATAAATTTATTTATGCAATTCTTTTTTTAAGATTGCCAAAGTAGATATACAATGCGAATATGGATGTATGTTAGTACCCGGGGAGACCAAGGTTGACATTCCACGATCTGATCGCTCAGACATTATCCGAGGGTGGTGTGAAGAGTCTCCAAAATCGGCGTGTTTGTATGAAAACGGGTTATTAATGTGGAGGAAGCCAGGAAAGTTTATCAGGATCGTGATCGTGCCTACTAGCAAATTACGAGTGTCAAATTTAAACTAAATTAAGTTTTTACTTTAAAAATGTTAATATTACTAGGTTAAGTACGCCACCTAGGTCTACGCCAAGTAGTGTCTAAAGAGGCAGCGCTTAGTGCATACTTTGGTTATATATGTTCAGTTCTTTCATATGGGCTCATTATTTGGGGAAACTCAGTTTATGTGCCCAAAGCTTTTAGAGTGCAAAAAAATGCATAACGGCTATATATAATGCTAAGCCATTAGACAGCTGCAAGCCTTTATTTAAGACAAATAATTTATTAAAATTACCATGTATGTATGTTAAGGACATTTCTGTTTTTGTAAAGAGATACCCGCAACTGTTTAAATTAAATACAAAAGATACAAAACGATTCACTAGATTTGACCAAAAACTGTATATACCTAAATGTAGTGCACGTGGCTCAAAAAAATGCTCCTTTAATGGCTATAAAAATATATAACAATAGCATAAATGCTATTAAGATATTTAAAAAAGAGTTACCAAAATGGCTCACAGAAAAATGCTTTTATGATGTAAAAGAATTACATTTACATAGAATATATACCTAGTTACAATTATAAATTGAAAAATTAATTTGCAAATGGTTTATTTTATAATTTATTGGAATTGACCTGATTATTGGAATTGACATGATTATTGGAATTGACATATTTATTGGGATTGACATAGTTATTTGATTTTTACGTATCTAATTGAATTAAATTATTTATTTTAATGGAATGATTAATTGTATTTTAAATTTAATGAATAGGTATTACAATTGCAGTATAAATGTAGTAATAAAAATTACACATAATTTAAGACATGATGTCAATGATGAATTTAAGATATATTATTTGATTGAATTAAATTATAAAATATAAATCAACTCAAAAGAAACAAATAAAAATTGAATAATTTAAACAATGTTTTGATAAATAAAATTTATATACCAGTTAAGTCTGGTAGCATAGGCGAAGTGAAATGATTGTTGTAACACCATATTTATACACAAATAAAGAGTTATTAAAATGATTATTATTAAAAGTAGTGTATCGGTTACTTAATCCAGCAATAGTAACATTTTTACAGTAAAAATTTAAATTAGTTAAAATTTGACACTCGTCATTTGCTAGTAGGCACGATAACGATCCTGACAAACTTTCCTGGCTTTCTCCATATTAATAACCCTTTTTATACAAACACGCCGGTTTTGGAGACTCTTCACACTACCCTCGGATAATGTCTGAGCGATCAGATCGTGGAATGTCAACCTTGGTCTCCCCGGGTACTTACATACATCCATATTCGCATTGCATATCTACTTTGGCAATCTTAAAAAAAGAATCCGTACAAGAACAGTAGAAATTAATTATGGTGGAACTAACTTTTCTTCTTTATTTAGAGAACATGTCACAACCTCCGTTACGAGTATATTAACATTACATTGCTACAAATCTCTATTCCCTAAATTTCTATGGTTACATGTCAAGATCTTGTAAATATTGTTCGACCTTATTACGCTTAATGCAAAATTTGCCGCACTTTATATACTTAAATCCAGACATTTATAAACAATAAACAAGACTCTTCTTAGCGAGAAGACATTAACGTGGTATTCAAAAGGTGTTTAACAGACTATAAGAAGAACTTAGATAAAACAATATTACTACAACATTTTGTGACTTAAACGACTCATTTTATTTACTTTTTTAAATGAGCTATATATGTACCCAAATGTTGATTTTAACTAAAAATGACATCAAAATTTTGAAATCTTTGAAGATTGCATTGATTTTATTTTTTATTTTTTTTAGGTATGTCTGTATGTGTGATCGCTCAATTTTTTTTGTTTCTACTTTTTTTAATGAGCTGTTGTCATTTGTAGACGAATGTTGATTGAGTGTAACAAATTAAATAAGATAAAAATACATACATACATACATATCTTCACGCCAAGTCCCTTACGGGGCAGGCAGAGAGTATCGAGTGCCAGACCTCATGATCCTGACAAACCTGTCTTGCTTCCTTCACATTCATAACCATAACATAAGATAAAAATATTGATGTATTTGAAGTTTGTCTTGTATATACTATAAATTTTTATGTAAGTCTGTCTCTACTAATCTATCTCTACCTAAAGCAAGTGGTCGCCTCTGTGGTATAGCGGTTCAGTTGTTGGACTTGACTGCATGAGGTCCCGGGTTCGAATCCCGGGTCGGGCAACAAAAAGGAAATAGGGTTTTTTCAATATTCTAATAAAAAAAATGTTGCTCGGGATTGGAAATGTGCCCGGTTGGCGATAGGCTTGAAACCTACCACATTGTGAGACTTAGTGTCTTCGGCAAGTCGTGGGTACCCTGGTTGTGCCTCTGCCAACCTCTTCTGGGATATGGTCGTGAAGATGCTTTTTTATTTTTATACATTACAATGAGCCCTGGATTAATGAATTAAGCAAAGTTGGAGTCGACACAGGGCGCTGCTGTCGGCATGTCAACAAACTAAGGCGATACGAAGTTCGCCGGGCAGGACAGCTAGTAGAATTATAATATCTTTCAGCTTTTCTTTTTTATTTGACCATGTTCCAACTTGAAACCCCCATATTGTTAATGCCATACATATCTTTCAGCACGTCTATATTAATGTATTATCTAGGTTATCAGCAATTTACAGTAGTGCGGGACAATCTCATTCTGCCTGAGCTCCACATATCTATATCAGTGATACAGTTTATAACTGGAAAATTACTTGGGGATTTTTATATAACGATAATAAAATAAAATTAACAATCATTGATGGCATAAAGTTTTATTGTTCATAACAAATGTTATATTTACGCAGGCTTTATAAATGTTTACGAAACGACATGAGACTAGTATATAGGATTTTAATTAAATAAGAAAAGTCTGCCTTAGGAGATACTAATACTATCTATTTAACTACATCGGAATACATAAAAAACGTTTTTTACCACATTCCTCCGAAATGGCTTCACCAATTTTAATGAAAATGATTTTGCTTTAGATAAACTTCAAAATTATTACGAAACGTTACCCAGTAACTTTAAAAATATCATCCATCAGCCACCTCCCCGTTCTCTTATCATATCTTTGTCATCAAGTCCTCGTCATTAGAAATTGTGAAAGGGTCTAGTTAAGACTAATCTAACCATTCAAAACTCGATGGGTTTAAAGCCATTTCAGGATTCTTTCTCCTGTCTTCGTGCTCCATCATTGGATCAGCTAAGTTGCACCAGAATTTCTTGGTGTTATAACTGTTAGGTATCAAATGTATTAAAAAGTGTTTCAAATGCCAATAGTAATTAAACGTGAGCGATACGGTTCTCAGCTTTAATTAACGTCTAGGTCAGAGGTTCCCAAACTCTTTTCGTCTAACGCCCACTTTAAAAGTCGGTAAGCTTAGCGCCCCCTGCTTTTTATCTTAAAAATCTCAACAATTGGAATTTAATTAAAACTTTACTCTAAACGAAACTTTTCTTAGTTCTTTTTTTAGAAAGAGTTTTTTTTAGAAAACTTAAACCGTTAAAACTTAAGTTTTAGCCCTGATGATGCTGTATAAGTGAAACCGGTAGGCTACTAATTACAAAGTAATAAATTATAAGTGATAAGTAAAACAGTACAAGTGTTTCTTTCTTTTAAACCGTTAAGTTTTAGCCCTGATGACGCACTAGGTTTTACACCTTTTCCTATAAAAACATTCTTAAAAGGAAAATATTTAAATGAAGACTTAATTTTTAAAATATAACATATAATTTGTAATAATATTTAATTTGTGATAAATACTAACGTTTTATTTAGATTTTATGAAATTTCATTTAATTTTACAGTGTTCGTCCAGTCTCCTTATGTAGAATAAACCATCTGCTTTACTCCTCCACTTTTTGAGTCAGTTAAAAGCCATGAAATCTAAGAACCCGTCACAGCAACACTTGAATGGTATTATTATTCCAAGCCAGCTATCAGCCATAAAACAGCTGGTTACCGTTTGGCGATGAAAAATCCCCGTAACAAACTAGGTCGTTAGAAAGTATCTCACGTACATACTTTACATTGCCGAAAGATGCCTCTTCACATTTGGTCAACTATTTTCAGCAGGGCTAGAATGCGCACTATAGGCATAAATTTTCGCTCACTAGTTTTTTTAAAATATTTTAGCAATGACTCATGGTGGTGGTCGCCACTCGAGACCGGATCCATCCAGAAGATATCTAGACCAATATGAAGGATAGCGATAGGAAGGTTTACGGAGTAATCGTAGACTCTATTCCGTGCACTATTTTACTTCGTAGCTTTTATCCGAAAACGTGTTACTGATAAAGGTCCCTGAACCTGGGTGAGTCTGACCAGCTTCTTATTGCCAGCTAGTTCTTTAGTTGCTTATGTTAGAGCGCGCATGATCCGATGAGCATCAGCAAACCCATCAGCTTGCTCGCTACCTGATGCCATAATAACGGCTGTTGGCTACATTCAAAAACATAACTGCAGCACACATTTTCAGTACTTTTAGATTTTTTAATCTGTTTGTTTCCTGGTTATGAATCACGCCAACTCTAAAATAGCGGTCGTGTAAAACAATTGCTGGCAGGAATTTCATGTCCCGAGGAAAATTACAGGACAGTTTTTGTCCCGTTCACTTAAGTCTGAAAAACGAATACCAACTGTTATAACTTATTAGCTGTCAGTCTTGAGGAAATTCTACGGATTAGCTAGTGTGTTAATATAATAAACTAGTGATCTTCTCTTCTGTTAGGAAGATATGAAAAACCAATACTCTCTATGGGCGCATGACAGGCTTACTGGAGCAGAAAAAGAGAAACCAAATCTTTATTTGAGACATTTGTAAAAATTATTTCGTAACTGTTAAGTGCGGATTCACTTGTAGGAAACAACTTTTCACTCTGCTTTCAATTTCGGATTTTAAAAAAAGTAGTTTTGTATTATTTTATATAGAAAGAGTGGGTGGGATTGAAAGTTAGTGTTGGTGTTAAAATGCGAAAGGGCATGCTCCGCTGGTTAGGTCATGTGGAAAGAATGACAGATGAATGATTGATAAAGCAGATATGCAATGCGAATGTGGATGGATGTAGGTATCCGGGGAGACCTAGGTTGACATTCCACGATCAGATCACTAGCATATTATCCGAGGGTAGTGTCAAGAGTCTCTGAAACCAGCGTGTTTGTATGAACAGGGTAATGAATGTGAAGGAAGTCAGACAGGTTTATCGGGATCGTGAGGTCTGGAACTCGATACTCTCTGCCTATCCCGTAAAGGACTTGGCGTGACGATAGATATGTTTGTATGTAGATCAGTTACCAGGTTACCGCTGTTATTTTTTCAATAATCATCAAAAATATCTCAGGAACAAAGCTCTAATAGGCATATCTCCATCTGTTGACAGGTTATCATGATTGGCCATTAGATAATAAAGTCTATCGGTCTATGTGTCTTGTAGTCTTGTAACAGTGCTATCATTGTTTTAGTCTGGGAGACAGTGTGTGATCACGTTGGTATCACTGAACTTAACATCATTTTATTCTGACGATCAAGGCATCTGCTAGCATGTTATTGCTATTAAGAATACAAATGAATCCGCGAATAAGTAGGCAGAGGCATAACCAGGGCACTAACGATTAGCCGAAAACACTAAGTCCTACAGTGTGATAGGTGGCAAGTAATTCACCTACCGGACACATACTCAATCCCGAGCAACATTTTTTTTATTAGGGAATTGGAAAATACATATTTTTTTTGTTGCCCGACTCGGGAATCGAACCTGGGACCTCAAGAATCAAATCCAACACGTGGACCGCTAGACCAAGGAGACGTCTAAAAAGGCGTTTAATACTTTATTAAATTGTTTCCACCTTTGGTACTTGGTGAAACTCCATTTTGTATTATTTTATTAAGAATCTACTGGCATTGTTTGACTTAATATATTTTTAACATTTTAAAATAACAAAACTAGCCAACCGGTTTTTTTTTTCCATTATCTTCAAGGCTATGTTAACTTGAACTGTATGTTATGGTAACTAAAAGTTTAAGTTACCATATCCCTGAGGATGTTGGAAAAGCGAAACCGGTTGCCTGATTTTGTTGTTTTACAAAATTAAAAAAATATTGTAAGTGCAAGATTACAAATGTATTCACATATTAAACAATATAGATAGAACTGATTTCAAAGATATTATTTCTGTGTAAAAATATTAAGCTGAAATACCTTTTTGGATACACTAATTAGGGGCTGCGTACCAGTCAAATCTGGGGGGTGATTATGTATCTCAGTTGTCAACTCAAACTATAAAAGTGTACATCAAATGACGTCATCTGTGTTTGTTATCTCTATTTTATTTCTGTTGGTCACTGGAGATAGCAAATACAAAACACGTCATTTGACAGCGGTTCGAACTTCGATGTACACTCGTCCATTTTGAGTTGGTAACTGAGTTACATAATCACCCCCCAGGTCACGTAAATAATAGTGAGTATAGATTTTTAAGCAGCACTATAACAAAATGATCCGGCATATTTTATATTTATTTGTTTCTAAAAATGTGATAAATGAGGAACCGCTGCACCGATTTTATGCAAACTCCACATATACAAGTTTCACTAAATAGTCCGAAAAAATCCTAAATATTATGTTTGGATAGTGAGACCGTTCTTGAGTTATAAAATTACAACGAAAAGTGGCATTGATTTTAATATACACTAGTGTTCGCCCATTGGTCGAAATTCGACTATTTTAATATTTTAATATCCAAATTTTAATGTCTTGTTGATAAGAACGTCGTCTTCATTTCTTAAGACCAACTACTTTGTTTCCTGAATAGTTAGTGCGCCATCTATGATCTTTTATCGTCAACGTCAATATATTTGTTTGTGTGTGTCAAATGCATGGTAGTGTGGATAATATTTTATTTATTGATTAATGAAAAATATTAGCGTTCTGCACTTCTCCTACACATAAACTATAAGTGTGCTAAATTTTATGGTCCTGCGTCCGTCCAATTTTCGTAAAAAGGGGTCCAAAGTTTTGGCATATATAGATAGATAAGTAGTTATAGTTCATTTTAATTCGGAAATTAGATTTACAATATATAATAGGCGTAACAACCCAAAAGCAGATTGGGAACCGCCTGGGGCGAGTTCATATACGCACAATTATTTATTTATTACTGCTTTGATTTCCCAACGGCCACGAACTAATGTGCCGATTCCATAATACATTGTTTGTAAAAACCTTGCTATTTTGATATATTGTTTTTTATTTTAGACAGGTAGATGTAATATTGGAAGGCTCTTTTGCAGCAATTATTTAAGATATAGACCAGACACAAGCTTTCTAATAAACATGGACTAAAGTACTCTAAGGCTGAACCTGGTATTAAAGTCTTTATTTCAATGGAATACAGATATACATTAACCTAACTTTACTTCTATTTTAGTCTATCTTTATTAAAAAAGTAAAAAGGTGTTAGTGACAGCTCTTCAAAAACAATACCTTAAGCTCGCGTCATTGTATGTGGTTGTAATCGTAAGGAATTCTAGTAGAAAATCGTTTTTTTTCTCAAAAACTGTAAGTAAATACACACGCAGTAAAAATTAACTTCGCTCAGTTATATTCGTAGATGTAGATATTTAAATTTAAACACTTACTCCTTCTTGGGATAAATCGACCGATCGTACCTAACTACCGACGTAACCGGTAAAAACGGAATTAAATATTTCTCCACAGGTGTTAAATTCTCGGTGGCTCAAATGGTTAGAGAATTCGTCCACAAGAGAGGAAAAGGGTAAAGATTAACAGCCTTAACGATTTTCCTTCTCCTTAATTCATGAACATATTTCTTCCAAAAACCAAATTAAGAGGAAATCAAGTTATGAAGTTCCTATGTTTTTTTCAGTACGCTGTGAATTGACATGGAACTGATGAGTTCATAGCGACCTAAATAGATCTATTGTTATCGCAATTTTTACTAGTTACGTTTAGATTTGTTAAAACCGACAGTCTCTAGGAATTATAAAATCTTTTAAGATCTTGGGGACATGTTAAGTCCCCTAGATGCTTATACTTCTGGTCTGAATAAGAACATGACAAGAGCAGAGGCATGTAATGCTGTCTTTTCTGCTTTAAGCCAGGACCTACATATGGTAGGTAGGTACGAATTTTTAGCAGCAATCGAGTCGAACAGAATTCGACAATCGATTCGTGAAGCGGTTACGAATAATTGATATTGGGGGGTTGGTAAGGCTCAATCGAGGCGGTGGCAAATCAATCGTGTGTCGTCGTTTGTACGATACGGTCGAATTCCTGAGGATGCCTCGGTGTAGAGGCGAAACGTACGTCGAGTGCGATTTGGTTTTCTCTGTGGTGAGTGCTTCGACAAAGTTGGCGAAGGACGTGACAAGTGGTTTTGTTTCCTATGTTCGGACTCTATTTGTGATCTGGTCGCGGAGGTGGCAGGTGGGAACTTTAGGTAGGGTTGTCACATGTAAAGAACGTGACAATTTATATTGTTTCCCGAGCTCTTCCTATATTCGTGTTCTGGTCGCGGAGGTGGGTGGTGGGAACGTCAGTTAGGCTTGTCACATTCTGTGTCGTTTGGAGGTCAATGAAATATGGTAGGTAGTAGTAAGACACATCTTAGCAAGACTCATCTTGCTGTTTGTTTAGCACTTGAAGTGACCTGTAATAGCTCGAACTTAAAAGCTTGAGATGCACACCTACTGATTGCAATCGAAGCAAAATTGACGCTAAACCCTGCGACGAATGCGTTTGCATACTCTTAGCCCGAGGTTTTATACCAACTTATCAGACTTTTGAGTTCTCAGAAGTGGTTACGGTATTATTATATATATTGACTCTGGTCTATCGGAAATGTCTTTGATCTCCTTCATGCTTGGCTGCATCCTCAACTATCATGCATCGTGTAAGGAACAATAGGGAGCAATTTCATAATGCTGTTGAGATGATTATTAGATATAATTTACAGCTAAATTTTGTCTGGAGCTGTTCAAAAAATTATTTTATGAATATTCATTACTTATAATTAAACAAATCGTGGAAGTGTCCACTCGGAATACGTCATAAAAGCAGGCCTTATGCTCTTTGGAGTAATGATTAGAAAAAAATAGCGTATCCATGGTCAAAAATATCACAACATTGAGATAATTAGCAGACTTTTGAAGATAACCTGAGAGTCGCTCCTAATTGCAATTATTAATTGTAAAAACAGCAATTATTAGCAACCTTATTTTCTAAACAAACTTGCGTACATTTATAAGCTTTTTATATTTTAACTGGACGATTAAAACGTCTTAAGCTTTATTTTACACTGTTGAGAAACAACTAACAAAATATCTATATAAAATCTGTGACACAAACGAAATGAAAGTTATGGCCATTATAAATATGAATTACATCTGATACGATAAACTCATTTAGTAGGTAGGTACACAAAACTGTGTATCTATAGGAAACAACTACCCGCGTAAATGGCAAAGAAAGGAATTCAAAATTTCGCAACAAGATTTGCATTCTCAGTATCTCTTATGGTTAGAGCCTATCGGTAGAGAGTATGTATTATGTTCTGTCGTTAGAACATTCGTCGACTTAATACGAAAGAGAACAGATTCATATCCTGACTGTGGCAATTTTTTTTTCTTTCTTCAAAAATTGTAGAAATAATCTAAACACCGTGCAATTGCTAAAAAGTACCTACTTTGTAAAAAATATGAGGTTTTATAGGATCTCACATCAGTACTTATACGCATACATGGCTACAAACATAAGGAATGTACTTTTATAGCCGCATCAAAGTATGAGCTCATATTAAGATGAGGTTTTCTAAGGAAAATTACTCACCAAAACTTCCACTCGCTTATCATTGAACAATAAGTTATCAATAGTTGGAGTTCAGTTGTAACTTAGGAGTATCCGTCAAACGCAAACGATTTGAATTAATCGAGTACCTAGCAGTACGAAGTTTGTCTTTAGTTCAGATATGCGGGTGAAGTTAGCAAAATCGACTCTAAGGTATATTTAGTTTAACTAAGTTGCCACTTTTGTTTTATTTAAGTGAGTATCTTCAGTGAAAAAATATGTAGCTCCGGATTGGATATGTCTCCGGTTGGCGATGGGCTTGCCACCTATCACATTGTGGGACTGGGTCTTCAGCTAGTCGTGGGTGCCGCGGTTGTGCTTCTGCTTACCCTTTCGAGGATATCAGCGTGAAGGTACTTATTTACTTACACTTTAATTGCTTAGTTTAATATATTTCTATTATAAAAGTAATCCTTCACATAATTCAGGAATATAGGACTACTCGCTTATTATTTAGCTTAGATGAAGATTGTCCAAAACCGTGAGTATTATGAATTAAGTGTTCTAAAAATACGCAAAGGGTTTGATAAAACGAGATAATTCACAATGTTCCTGGTTTTGTTGAATATTAAATAGAAAAGTATCTTCACGCCCATATCCCCAAAGAGGTCCCGGGTTCGAATCCCGGGTCGGGAAACTTAAAGGAACTTGGGTTTTTCCAATTTTCTAATAAAAAAAACGTTGCTCGGGATTGGATATGTGCCCGGTTGGCGATAGGCTTGCCACCTGTCACATTGTGGGACTTAGTGTCTTCGGCTAGTCGTGGGTGCCCTGGTTGTGC
>NJDC01003812.1:12282-26780 GCA_002245475.1 Calephelis virginiensis
TTTTTTTGTATTATACAACTATCAATACGTACCTACTTTTAGTGCGTCATTCTATACTAAAAACTTGAATACTTAGTTTTAGTATACTTATTTTGCTTCTCCATAGGATAATCCTCAATTCTTAAATCATAAAATGCTCCCTGCCTGTCCGGTGGTAAGTACCATTCTCAGATTTATATCGTCCCCTAGGAAGTTGGATGCTACTCTTTAACCAAAGCCTTATTCACCATAAACTCTATACTACTCCTCAAATAAAATGCTTCTTGAAGTTGCTGCTGATTGAAAGTAATGTCAGTGAAAGAAAAATTTAAAACAACGTGACGGATACTAAAAGGTTGATGTTTTTTTTTAATGTACTAAATGCAGTTAGAAAAAACAGTTTTTCACAAGATCTACATTTTGATTTAAGATCTGTTACGATCTACACTATCACAATATACTAAGAATGTGATACAATTTACCAATTTTTTCCAGTTTTTCTTTTTCTATCCTATCTAATTATAAAATATCTCATATCAGAGATAAGCTCGTTTTTTGTACAGAACTGTTTATTACTATTTTTTAATATAATGGAAGGCAGACGCATTTTCTGATGGTAAGATATTCACGCCGCTTAGAGACACCAAGGTGATAATGGTGCGTTGCCAACCTGAGGATGGGATCTTGGGCCTCGAGCAAAAGTAAGTTAAGGTAGCCACCTTACCCTCCGAACTTGAACACGTCAATGGCAGGATTTAAACGTTATGGCAGCAGGAATAGGTTGTGATTCATGTATTTAATTTTTATTGTCTATCTCTAAAAGAGAGTCCCCAAGCAAAAAAATTTCCAGCAAACCCATTGTCAAAAAATCATTGTTACATAAATTTATGATTTTTATTGTTATACATATAATGCCAAATAAGTAAAATATACCTTTATTAAATATTTAAGATTTTGCATACATTTTAAAAATAATATACCCAGGAACATATAGACACATAAGTTAAAGGCTTACATACATATAAACAAACGAAGCATATCATTTTCCACTTAAAGCATCCTCAATATTTTCTTTCTTTTTAAATAAACCGAGTCAAAAGAAATGAAAATTAAAAGGTCTTATAACTGTCGCGGTTTCCGCTTAAACTGCGCTCAAAAGGCTGCTTTGACTGTTTTTTGCCGAGAGTTAATAATTGTGAGGATTGCCTTAGAGCGGTTCAAAACAAGAGAAATAAATTTTTAAATCACCACAATCTATATCGTGTAGTAGTAAAAAGGCGAGTTTGTACGTTGAAGATTTTAAGACAAATCATTCAATTATTCAATCTGAAACAACATCTTTAAGAATGTTTGAACTGAAAAAGAAAATTGTCACAGCAGACATGATTTGAAACCCCAACTCTACGTCTTTCTTTGATGTTGCTTAGCCAGTTGAGGTACTGCGGATTAAATATTATTTATATGATGATGTTGACTATAGTATCCCGCGTTGGTCCTGGTCTGTTGAGTAGAATGGATCATTTGTCTTTCTGCCAGGTAGCTGTGGGTAAAATATAGGTAGCTGTGGTTAAAATATAGGAGAACTTACTCGGGTAGAACTTACTCCACCTTCTTACCTATTCCTGCCGTCAGAATGACTCTGTCATGTTCAGACCGGGAGGAAAGGGTAGCCGAAAGACATGCACAATAGGCCTTCCATCATGACCACAGGAAAGCGACGTACATGTAACATCTATAGTTTCTATAGGCCACAATTTTCTCCGTCAGGATAGCCGTATGCTTATACAAATACAAATCTTTATTCAGCTATTTAACATGGTATCATACAGTAACTGTTCGGTAGCAACTGCAACAGTCGAAGGACTATGACGCAGCTACTAACGCCCACCTCCACTGACTTCTAACATTAAGGACAAAAACAATTAAGGTTGTCGACGACTGTGAAAAATGGAGATGTAAAAAGAGGAAAAGAGTAGTAAAGCCAGGGACAACCAAATTTGGATAACAGTACACATTGAATGGAAATCTGACGTTGGATGAGGTTGAGGAAAAAGCGAAAGCACTACCGCTAGCTTGAGCTAGTTTTAAATAAATCCAAGAGAACGTTTGTAAGTTTATATTTGCGTAAATTTATTTGCAAAGATTTAATGAGTATTTCAGTGACATACTGTTCAATTAATGCTTTTACTTTATTTACAACTGACTCACAAACGTGCACGAAGTGCTTTTTGTTACGAGTTCCCTTTTTAAATAGCTTCCTTTGATATTTTCAAGAAACACAGAACCAGGAATCAGAAGGCTGGACGAGCATTTAAATTTACTCTCAATTTTTTTATTTTTATACAATGAATCCATATTAATATTATAATTGGAAGAAAATAGTTCATTTGGCCTATTTTACTTGGTAACGAAGTGCCATTTCAGACTAGCGTATTTTTCTGCGCTTATACGGTCGTTTCAACATACGCGCTTATATGCGAGCTCTACGCGCTTCTAAAAACTAGCATATTTCGGCGTGTTCGCCCGAACCGGTGGTGTAGTGCTTGGTGTAGCTCGTATCAACAGCGCTTATCCGAGATTAGAAGAGCGTCAACGTTCGTAAGATTTGAGCGCGTAAAAAGAAGCTCAACTATACACGCCCACTTGCGCTTCGAAAAACGAGCTTATACGCGCGTATAAAACGCTAGTCTGAAACCGCTCTAAGGGTTTAATCTGTGGTGGTGGTGGTCAAAAAGCCTGATAGTAAAATTGAAGTTAAAATTAAAAATCGCTTATAATTCAATAGACCACCACACAATGGGTACGTTTGACGCGACTATATAAAAGCTACTACCGGATCGGAATCGGAAGTGAGATAGGCCATTTTATCCCTGTACATAAACGGCGGGTATTTGTATGTATTTGTAGGTATCTATGGGTATGGGTATTCATTATGTTTATCTCAGAATATTTGAATATACTTTTTTCTTTGTATTGATATGGTCGAAAAGCAGTCATAACTGAAGCATCTTTGTATACTTTGGGCTATTTTGAATTGTGTGTCTTTCGTTGTATCTTTTCAGTGTGTGGCCCCGTTCCGATCTGGTGGTAGATTTTAGTATTATGCAGACGCATCACAGGTGCCCTTTGTGTGGTCTATATGAATTAAAAGAATTAATTCTTTCTCCTTTTCTTATTTACTAGTGGTCGCCCATTGGTCGAAATTCGACCACACAAAATTTTAATATCTTGTTGATAAGAACGCCATCTTTATTTCTCAAGACCAACTCGTTTCCAAACTTATTGATCGCCATCTATGATCTTTGAATCGCTTCTGTGGTCTAGCGGTCCGGGTGTTGGACTTGACTGCATGGGGTCCCGGGTTGGAACCCGGGACGGCCAACAAAAAGAAAATTGGATTTTTCCAATTTTCTATTAAAAAAGAATGTTGCTCGGGATTCGAAATGTGCCCGGTTGGCGATAGGCTTGCCACCTATCACATTGTGGGACTTAGTGTCTTCGGCTAGTCGTGCGTGCCCTGGTTGTGCCTCTGCCTACCTCTTCGGAGATATGGGTGTGAAGATTCTTTAATCTGTGATCTTTTATAGTTATCATCAATATATTTCTTTGTGTGTGTCAAATGCATGGTAGTATGGGTAATGTTTTATTTATTGATTTAATGTACTTTACAAGTATTTTTATAGAAAAATGTTAGCGTTCTGCACCTCTCCTACACATAAACTATAAGTGTGCCAAATTTTATGCACCTGCGTCAGCGCAATTTTCTTAAAAAGGGGTCGAAAGTTTTAGCGTATTAATATATAGATTTACATTATTACAGCAGACTTCAAGAAGCTTTTTGATATGCAATCGCGAACTGCGATTTATATAGGACTCTGAACATTGTCGTATCCTATGCTGAAATAGAAACGTGCTAGTAATATACAGTATACTACATATTTAACATATTCGTCATTTATATAGTTGTCAGTTCATTGTATTATTGTAGTGTATGTATATATGTATAGTTTTGTAAAGCCTTCTGATGAATTCCAATGTGCCAATAAAGGGCTTCTAAGTCGGTAATCCAAATCCACCTACGCGTGAACCCTTCATGTGTAATTTGATTAACGACTTAAAGGGACCCCAACTTTTAATAAAATTACGTAAACTTTGCAATATGACACGTGACAATGTTTTGTGTTAAACTGTTAACGATCATATAGATCCTACATTTATAAAAATGTTCAAGTTGTGTTATAAAATATGGTATAGATTGAATGAGTTTTATGTAGGATAAATACGGTAGAAATGAGAGCGCTACGGAAAATCTATGGTGTAACGCTCGCGGACTGCATTCGTAACAATGAGATCCGAGAAAGAGTAGGATTGAAAGAAAGTGTTGGTGTTAAAATGCGAAAGGGCATGCTCCTTTGGTTCGGTCATGTGGAAAGAATGACAGATGAAAGATTGAGAAAGCGGATATACAATGCGAATGTGGGTGGATGTATGATGCACACACATAGACAAATTTACTGTTAAACACATAGAACAGTACAACGTCTGCTAGTATTAGTATTAACTCAGCCAGTATTTTAATATAAAAAGTGTGTGTGTGTGTCAGCTACGACGCACGATTGGAGTTTACTCCTTACGAACGATAATTATGATATATATCGAATAGAAAAAAAGGGTAAATGAACGCATCTGCTAAAATGATAAGAGAAACCGACATATATCTGTAATTATTCGGATTATTTATATTACTTCAATGAAGCGTATTACATAAAGTATGTTACAAAATAATCTGCGTTTTAAATTATTCGACTAATGTCAATGTCATACG
Source organism: Calephelis virginiensis (assembly GCA_002245475.1). Classification (NCBI taxonomy): domain Eukaryota; kingdom Metazoa; phylum Arthropoda; class Insecta; order Lepidoptera; family Riodinidae; genus Calephelis; species Calephelis virginiensis. Next base: position 17,087 of record NJDC01003812.1, read on the forward strand.
TAACTCGACTGTGGCGGAGCCGAATGACTACCCGCTCGGGGTGACTCGACTATTGTTCGGGCGAGATCGTCAGTCCTGAAGGAGAAAAAGTACTGAAGCAGTACGACTTATATATGTTTGTCTCTTTCTACGTAACGCCTCAACTTTTCGTGTTACACTTGATTTTACTCCTCATAAAATTTCCGTACCGGACCTTATAACTCAAATCGTTTCTTAAGGAGTAAACTCCAAAAATCCATATAATTTTACATAAACATAAACTAACAAACAAATCATGTGTGCAGGTGCAACACATCTCTAGGTTTGTTGTGCATATTGGCATCAAGCAGAGCTGTGGGTTGTCTGCAAGCTTATTTATCTTGTGATTGGACAAATATCTTCAGAGGCTAAAATCTGTGAAATAAAATATGTGTGAATGCATATGGGTAACCCAGTGGTGAACTGCCAGCTTTATACAATGATGCTGTACTCTTGAGCAGTAAGCCATCTGAGTTAGAACAGTGGTCGCTGATACGACAGTGAAGTCGAATGCGAAAAAAACCAAGGTAGGTGAAAGTTCTTAAACTCATGTTGTTTTTGGAAATGGCTAATATGTTGCTAACCGCGAGGTCATCGGACTATTAAACTCATGTAGTTAAAGCCACTGGACCACCAGACCACAGAGCCGATTAATGTGAGGACTATGGAAACTCTCTGGTGTTATGTTAACCGATCGTTTTTGCAATCATTAGAAGAGAGAGAGAGAGTGGGATTCAAGAAAAAATCGTTGTAAATTAAAGGAAGTGTATGCTCCGTTATTTCGGGCGAGTGTAAAGAACAGAAGATAAAAGATTGACAAAACAGCCATAAAGTGCGAATATGGACGGTGTAGGTACCTGGGAGACCTAGGTTGATATTCCATGATCTGATCTGTCGGATTTCAAAGGATGGATTTTTTATTTTTATTTTTAAGTATAATAATTACGCATTGGTCATTGGCACCAACTCCTTACCCATACCTTTGCCTTTATTTCAGTGCTCCCCATTTTCCTATTCCAGTTAAAAGAAAAAATATCCCTGGACAAGTTACACAAATTGAAGCTAACCCCAAAAATAAGCTAATTATATGCTTGTGTTATGGGTGTAAGGCAACGATTCTAATACATAGAAATACTTAAATATATACTAGAGCAAATTTAATAAACAGCCAGACTCGGAAATGCAGACATCTATATGTACAAAACAAAAAAAGTGCCTGACCTCGTCGGGAATCGAACCCGCGCCTCGCGGTTGATCGATGTAGTTAGGCGTGTACGCTAGCTACTCGACAAACGAGACGGTCAAATGTCTCCGAAACCAGCGTGCTTTTATGAAAAGAGAATTGAGTGTGGAAGAAGCTAAAAGGTCTAGTATGTATCTCAATATTCATAGTAATTTATTAAAAAATCCAAAAGATGAAAATTAAATTTGTAAAAATGTTTTCAAAATGTTAATGCTCATTGTAATATCTATCGATAGTAAGTCTTTTTAATTTAAGCTTAATATTTGTAAACTCAGAAAGCATTTAAAACAAAAAACGGCCTTTTGATTAAGTGAATAAAAAACACGTTACATTTCATGAAAAACGCAATTTAAATCAAAAACTTTTGGAAGTGCTTCAGCGAAAACATTGGAATTTCATTGTTAAATTTGGGACAAGAGATAGTGGTATCAAACTATACCATTAACAATCATTATGCTGATTTATTAGCTTCACTTGTACTTTCTACATTTTTTATTTCTATTGAGTACGAGCGAAGTATATGGAAGGGATCAAGTAAACGATCGCAGCGCATGCTGCGGCAGAAAGGTATAACAAAAGGGGTTAGTGAAATTTGATAATCAAACTTTGTTTTGTAAATGGGTCATTATTTTTGATCTGTTGTAATCTTAAAAAACACCAGACTATGTAAATTATGATGTAGACAGTCAGTATAAATTTTTATGTTTTTCCTAAAACAACCTGAAAAATATATCAAAGAACCAAATGGGTAGCTGTTGTTAAAAGGTAAAAGTAAGTGATGTTGGGTACAACCTTAAATTACAACGTAAATTAAAAAATATTATAGGATATTTACTAGTTATGGTAATGTTGTATATTGTTGATGATAGATCACTACAACCTGTCGACATAACTTTAATAGGAGGCAAAAATTCCAAAATCAACAACTACTTATTATTAAAAAAATAATTAAAAAACATTTTCCAGGAGACCAAATTGGTAATCTAAACCATTCTCAAATTCCCTTGAACACACACAAAAAATTTCATCAAAATCGGTCCTGTCGTCTAGAAGGAGTTCAGTGACAAAAACAGTTATTTAAGAGCCATCAGCCCTGATGGTTGGCTAAAATATAATAATAAAAATATCTTGTGGGAAGTACAAGTGAAGTTAATAAATTGTTTCTAGAATGGAATTCCACCGAGCACCGACAATAAGAAGTATAGAAACTGTTATAATGAACATATCTTAATATATATGGAATGGAGCGATTTTGATGATTACAGTTAATATATATTTTTTGTGTTTGTGTTTTCTCTTGCACTCACCGTGTTCACTGTCATACAACTATCAATTTGTCGTCTACGACTGTCTAAATGGCGTCTGTATGTATGAAATGGCATGTACGCGGGAGATTATAAAAGGAAAAAGCCTTTATATACATGTTTCAACATTTAATGAGTAAGCTCTCCCTCACACTACAGTCCATACAAGTCACAGGCCAAACATAAGTTGAGTTGAACTGTGAGCCGGTTTGCAGCTTCGACTTGGCTTTGTGACTCATGATTCGTGATCTGCTGTTGAAGAGTTACCCATGTCTATGTAGAATAGGAAAATACTGCCTTTACCTGGTAGCTAGCTAGAGACGAGCAGAGGTTATATAGATCATTACCATCAAAGCTATATGTGATAGAGTGCTCCGCGTCAGTTTGCCCTGATATGAACTCACAGTTTTACCCATTCTTGCCGTCATAATGACAATGTGCAGCACAAAAGTATTCGAGTCTGAAGAGAAGGGTAGTCGAATAATCTTGCACCCTGCAAAACTACCCAACTATCTTACTGCCTAACAACTCGGACAAAGACACAGCAATAGCTTCTATGGTTTCAAAATATTGACGTCTGCTATCTTAAATGAAGCTAAAACAACGGATAATCGCTAGTTAAAAGTCAGTGAAACAGTGTAGATAACTTCAAGAAAAAGACAATAAGCCTCGTGGATTACGTGCAAAGACACTTTCTTGCTAAACTTTTGCTAAGAAATGTATTAAATTTTCGTCGGACGTTGGTATTTTCCATGTTATCTGAAGTGCACGTACCACTTTTTAATTTAACTTGTCATTACGTTTTAAAACATACTAAGTAACGTCATGTACCCAGTCAGAGGATTTCCAGCGTTAATTACAAGGAATACGGAAGAAAGTTGTGTAAATTAATAAAATATTCTAAAATTAGTTACGTTTCTAGAATTATACGATACAAATTTTGTGTTTCGAAAGTTAAGCTTAGGACATGCTATACGAGGGCCATTCAATAAATTTTTAGCCTAAGAAAAAATAAAAAAAAATTTGAGAAAGTAAAGATTTATTTTTCAACATAGTCTCCTTTCAATTCAATACACTTGGACCAGCGATGCTCCAACTTTTTTAACTCGTCAAAAAAATACGATTTCTCGTGGTCTTCAAAATAGGCCTCTGTGGCGGCGATGACCTCATCATTCGACCCAAATCTTTTGGCGGCGAGTGACTTTTTCAGATTTGGGAACAAGAAAAAGTCGCATGGAGCCAAGTCTGGAGAATACGGTGGATGGGGCAGCAATTCGTAGCGCAATTCGATCAATTTGGCCATGACAATGGCGGAGGTGTGAGTCGGCGCGTTGTCGTGGTGGAACAGCAATTTTTTTTTGCCAAATGGGGCCGTTTTTTTTCAATTCGGCGTCGAATCTGCCCAATAAGTCAGAATAGTAGATCCCCGTGATTGTTTTACCCTTCTGGGAAAATCGATGTAAATCACACCTTGTGAGTCACAAAAAACACTGGCCATCACCTTTCCTGCCGATTGAACAGTCTTCGCCTTCTTTGGAGCACGTTCGCTGGGTAAAGTCCACTGTTTCAACTGTTCCTTGGTCTCTGGTGTGTACCAGTGAACCCATGTTTCATCGACGGTCACAAAACGACGCAAAAACTCCGCCGGGTTGCGTTGAAACAGCGCCAAACATGTCGCCGATGTGGTCTCACGGTTGCGCTTGTCTGGTTTCTGATGTGAGCAAACGCGGCACTCATCGCGCCGACAACTTTTTCATTTCTTTGTGCAGAATATGATGCACTGTGCCATCTGCGATGTCTACAGTCTCAGCTATCTCGCGAATCTTTAGTTGCCGGTCTGCCAACACGAGATCGTGGATTTTTTTACGTTTTCTTCTGTAGTAGCCGTTTTCGATGCACCTGGGCGTGGCTCATCAAAAACCGATGTGCGGCCATGAGCAAACTCGTTGAACCAATTTTTGACGGTCGCCATCGAAGGATAAGAGTCACCGTACACAGCATCCAAGCGCTCTTTGATTTCGCTGCGCGTTTTCCCTTCCAAAAACAAGAATCTAATCACCGAACGATATTGTTCTTTTTCCATTTTTGCAAAACCGACCGATACGCTCGCTTCCAAAGGCTATCAAAACAAAACAAATGAAGGGAAAAGACTGAAAACTACTTGATAGACTTCAAAAAGTATTTACTGCACGATAGTAAAACTCTTTTGTAACAACAACGCCATGGGGCGATCAGGCTAAGTCATTATTGAAGGCCCCTCGTATGATTCTTACATTAAATTGTATAAAATAAAATAAAATATCGATAAATGACTGAATTTGATTAAATCCCAAAGCAAGTTCTGAAGGGCAGGGTGGCAAATAAATTAACTCACACAAGAGGGTCAGACTCAGACATTCAACGCATCTATGATGCTATATAACGCTTGAAGCAGTGAGTATTTTATTACAGTTAAGAAATCCGTCTGTTTGTTTCCTTTAACCGTTATAAAATACATTGGCATAATAAAAATTACACAACTTGACCTAAAACAACTTTAGTTTTTTTAAATTTGCCCCTATACGTATGTGTGCTGGTTTGTTATTTCAGTATTTCTGGATCAATTTTGTACAGGTATATTTGAAAATGCAACCTTGCCCGCGAAAATCTACATCATCTTGAAATTCATGTATAGTAATGGCAAAACTTAAATAAAATATGTTCAAGGTTGTTTGATAGAGCTCTGAAATTTTCATCACAATAGTATGCGATATAAAATCATTATGTCAATCTCGTAAAGTAATGTCGTCATTAATTATTTAACATATCGAAACATCTTTTCTTAAGTGAAGAAACAGTGAAAATGCATAGTACGACTTTCCTAATGGTATGAATCAATCTATAGACAAATTAGCGTCACTATCCTGTGTTCGGGCAGTTAGAATTATTATGTGCAAGTCTATCGGTTCCTCTACCCTTCGAAACGGAGCATGACACTGTTCTTATTGGGTTAGAAATACGTTATGCGATCTTTTGTCTGCTTCTAACGAGCTGTCAGGTAGAGAGATCTATTCTTCACAGAAACAGGACCAGCTCCCAAGAAAAACATATTCATTACGAGACAGCGACGCACCTACAACATCTATAGCGTTTATGTCTGCCACGATTGTCTCTTACATTCAAGAGCCATGTGTTTATTTGCTGAATTCTGCCTTAAAAGTGTTGCACTACTATTTACTTACTTTGTATATTTTGTGCCCCGCTGTGTGTACTTGCCCTAAGTAGAATAATACAAACTCTGGCACGTATCGACTCTTCGCCGAGATGAGAAATCGTGCTTACCGACATAATATATTTAAGGTTATGTGAACATTTTACCACCCACGTGATGAATAGTCTGTTCGTAAATAATTTCGAGTCCATTTTCTACTAAATTAAACGAGCGAGTATTTTGATTAAAAGAAATAGACTTTTAAATGACCGAAGATCGAATCTCGACTTGGTGGAGGCGTTTTGGTGTCGGAGTGGGTTAATTAGAGAGGTTGTGGTGCTTCGTAATTTAGTAACTTGTGAGCTGCCACTTGTGTTGAGACTGGGATGGAGGCTCACGTTGGCCGCCGTTATTAGATCAGTGAAAAAATAATTATCGCCTCTGTGGTCTAGCGGTGCAAGTGTTGGACTTGACTTCATAAGGTCCCGGGTTCAAATCTCGAGTCGGAAATGGGCAACCAAAAGAAATGTAGTATTTGTAATACTCTATTAAAAAAAATGTTTTGCGGGATTAGACATGTGCCCAGTTGGTGATAGGCTTGCCACTTAACACATTGTGCGACTTAGTGTCTTCGGCTAGTAGTGGGTGCCTTGGTTGTGCCTCTGCCTAACCCTTCGGGGATATAGGCATGAAGGCACTGACTTACTTATTTTTATTCGTTGCAAAAATAAAGGCGATTTCTTTGTTAGGTTAGATTATAAGCTGTAAAATAGGTGGAGCTCGTGATGGTAGGAGCCATCAATGGCATCAATCCAGGCTAACTGCCTTACAACCCTCTGTCACCTGTGAAAAGATGAGTTTATAGTGGCAGAATAAATTCGGGCCAAGGCATTTTTAGTACCCTTTAAAAAGTTACAATTCTACCGGCCTATTGTGCAAGTCTACTGGCTACATGACCGGAACATGACAGAGTCAATATCTTGGTGGGCAGCAATAGGTACCCCTATTTATATAGGTTTCCCTACTCGAGAAAAATGCTGCACAGTTAGTTGAAAAAAAAGTAAAAGAATCTTCTTGCCCACATCCCTAAAGAGGTAGGCAGGGGCACAACCAGGGCACTCACGACTTTCCACGATAATGTGATAGGTGGCAAGCCTATCGCCAACCGGGGACATATCCAATCCCGAGCAACATTTTTTCAACATTGAGAAAATTGGAAAAAGCACATTTTCCTTTTGTTGCAAGCGTTGGTGGAAAATTGAGAAAGGGCATATTCCGTTGGTTCGTTCGTTAGGAAAGAATGGCTGATTGAAAAAATTGATATACAATGTGAATGTAGACGGATGTATGTATTCGGGGAGGCCTAATTCAAATTTGAAATTCGAAATTATCTTTATTTCACGTTAACATAGAAGAGGCACTTGTGACGCGTCTATATAATAATCAATTCCACCGGATCGGAACGCGGCCTCTCACTGAGAAGATGCGCCAAAAAACTCAGGGGGCTAGTCTTTTTTTCTTATTTTAATTCCAATATCATAAAAAATATGTATACATACATATACATACATATATGTATACGGAATCCCAAGCGGTCTTATCAGCTAAATATTCAGCAATATTATAATAACCTTTTTCATTCACCTAAGTTTGTATGAAAAGAGTTATGAATATGGAGGAAGCTTAGATAGTAGGTCTGCAAGGATTGCGTCATTAGTACTTAATACTTTCTGCCTACTCGCTAAGGATCATCATCAAATGATGCTTCGGTTACGTTGGTGTTGGTGGTAATAAACCAGTTTAGTGGTGTGTGTTGTGTGGAGCTAGATATATTTGGGAGTTTTAGCTTCCGGTAAGTCCACTTCATTCTTAGCGCACTATTTTGCCTGTTTTGTTACGCCATAATACGTATACATTTTTTTGGCGGAAAATTGCAAATTAAATAATTTTATTTAGATTTAAGTATGGATTTCCGCAAAGTAACGCCTTCTTCTATCAACAACTCGTATGGCTCATAACCCCACAGCTGGGCTCTCTTGAACCATTTAATGGGGTCACTTGAGCCATTACATTAGATAAAATACTGCATATTTAAACTTATGAAATATAGAGGCAATAACTTAAAAAATTCTGAGACTTGTCATAGAAACAAAAATGAACTTAAAACTCTTATTACCTACACAAAGTAATTTAATAAGTTTAGTTACTGTCACTGTTCATACAGATATTAACTGCAACAACACCAGAAGTGAACTTAATGTGATTTCCGTCTTGGCAACTAGTGCACTATACCCACTTTTCTCCAAGAATTCTCCGCTCCATCTCTTCTTCGACGCATTCACAAACAAGCCCACGTCCATCAGATTGAGTTATATCTTAAAAAATAGAAGCAACTTGTATAAGATAGTCTTCATATTTTTTCTTGTTCAAAAACAACATGGTGAGAATTTGTGTACTCCTTCAACACATCCGTCAGGGTTGCCGATTAAGCTGATTCACAGATACTTGCACTATTCATGGCTTTATCCACAGTTTGTAATATTCAATCTTTATTGACATTACCACGTTCTATTTTTCTTTTGTAAGTTCGCATCTCAAAATGAAAAACATGTTAGTGAAGAAATATTTTGCATCAAAGTCTTGTCAAGAAATAATTTGGCACAAAATTTAACTTTATTTCATAGTAAAACATAATCTAAACAGTACAATCAAACGTTATAATAAATTTAGGAGTCACTTAAATATGGCTCATTTAACCCCGATTGCATTGTCTCGAAAGACCCCTACCCCGAATTATTTATAAAATGTTTAATAACTAACAGGCTTATTCATAAACGTTGTTTAACTTTTAATCACCAATTTAAATAATGTTTAAAAAATTTTTTATTCATAAACGCTATTTAGAGTTAATCATTAGTTTAAATATACTCTTAAATATCTGTCACCTTAAACAACCTCGGACCCTTGTTTAAAACCTTAATCAACAAAATGGCTGACTAAATTTCAAACAGCTGATTTTATATGCAATGACAAAATGCAACAAATAGCCATTTAATATGGCTTATTTGTGTAATCTTATGAATTTTCTATAATACATGCATTGAAATATTTTGATTTCGTTGAAGTTTGGACTAGTTTAGACGGGACATGTTGGATTTTAAAACAATAGGACTATAATAACATGTTTTTTATTATGGAGATGGCCAATGTCTCCTATGAAGAAACGAATAGTTTTCCAGAGCATTTTTTATGATATTGAAAGCAAAAAAGTAGACAGATTTTCTGATGGTGAGAATTTCAGGCCGTCTAGAGACACCAAAGGTGGCAATGGTGAGTTCCCCGAGCAAAAGTAATTTTACCGGCTACTTTATTCTACGAACCGGAACAATTCAATAGCAAACGCTGATGTTATGGCGGCAGGAATAGGTAAGGCGGTGGAACCAAACCAGGTAAGTCGCTGCAAAACTCACGTCCTAGTCAGTTGTCACGGTGCTAGTAACGGTAAGCATATGCTTACTTTTTACGCGCTGTCTAACAGGAAGGTAGATGGTTTATTCTACAAAGGAACTAAAATGAACACAGGGTAAAATATTACAAAACTGACATCATTTTATACTTAGCTTAGTAACATAATGTAGATGCATTAAAAAACATTATTTTTGAAATGCAGTGTATCAGTTCAAATGTTTTGTGACTATGTTGCATCAACTTTTATTTACTCTAATAAATTTAATTTTAGTGTAGTACAATACTAGTAGTACTGAACTTTTACATCACATTGTTTAAAAAACGCCAACAAGTTACATAACCCGGGTCCAGCACATTAGCAGGTAGATAGTTATAGACAAGGAATATAAATACTCTTTAGCAAGAGGTCATAGAAGTCCGACACTGTATTCAGAAACAACATGGAAACCAAAGAAAATATAGGTAATCACT
>NJDC01003814.1:20156-37326 GCA_002245475.1 Calephelis virginiensis
TCCATTCTGAAAGCGTACTAAGCATATCCACACCATTTTCATTCTTAAAATCACCTACAAACTTTGAACCATTGCGTTATACTCCTATATTGTTTATATAGGACTTCAAACTCCATCCTTAGAGCGTACTAAGCATATCCACATCATTTTCATTTTTAAAATCGCTTACAAACTTTAAAATAATTGCGTTATACTATACGTAAAAACAAATAATCCGCCTCAAATGCTGTGGTAGCGGTAACTTTGACGGACAGTAACATTGACAGCTGTTTGACATTTCAAAAATTTTATAGGAACGCCCGTAGCGGCCAACTCCATACATTTGTCGTATGGTCCCGTCGTTCTGGCCCTCCCATCCGTAGGTTGTTAGATAGCGCTGGTTATCAGTAAAATATCCTACGAATAGTTTTTTATAGGAACAGATAATGATTACGATTCGTACAAAAAGCTACAGTTCGTAAGCAAAACGACTCGTTTTTTGAATATAGGAACCGGGCATTAGGGATTCAGAATGTTTAGGTTTCACAAAATCCCCGTCTTGGTCCGGGCTCCTTTACAGGATAGACCATCTGCATTCCTGCCAGGCAGCTCGTAAAAGGCGAGCATAGGCTTACCATCACTAACACCGTGACTTCTGACGTAGTAGAGTTTTGCAGCGAGTCGCCCGGATTGGTACCACCGCCTTACCTATTCCTGCCGCCATATTGTCATGACTTGTTCCGGTTCGGAGGGTAAGGTAGCCGGTAAACTTACTTTTGCTCGAGGCCTAACATCCCGGCCTCAGGTTGGCAACGCACCATTACCATCTTTGATGCCTCTAAGCGGCGGGAATTGCTTACCATCAGGATATCCGTCTACTTGTTTGCCTTCCAATATCAAAAACTCTAAGGAGTCAAAGACCAGCACAAGAAATAGTGTTCATTAGGTGGCGAGCACCAAGTACTAGCATCCATAACATTCCAGTGTGCCATAGCGTGGCCTAAACAAATCAATATTTCTTTGTCGATGAGTCTAAACATAGTTTGCTCCGCTAACTAGTATGCGAGCGTAAACAAACAACCAATCAAACGTTCCCTTCCTGATTGCCAGCTCAAAGGATTAGAGGAACACGTGATTTTATGAAAATATGAAAATTTAAACGCAAATATACATCGATTTTTGTCTGATTGCAGCAGAAATGTTGTTTGTTTTTAGTGTTGTGCTACTTACTATCGATAGGTCTTAGTTCATAGTTGAATTTTGTTCGACTTTAAATTTTAAATATAAGATAAGTTTAATCGAACTAACAATGGTTAGATCAAGTTTAGAATTGAAATTATATACATAGTCATTAGTCTAGAGTTCCTTTTCTGATTGTCTACGCTAAAAATCAAATAAGACTACATGCAAATTTTAAATTTTAAATTTATACACCGGTTTTTGTTTGTTTGAACCATAAAGATTATTTGTTTTTAGTAGTACATCAAATAAATTAAGTAATTTTGGTTTGTAGCAAGTTTTATGAGCAGCCAAATGTTATATGATTATTAAATTCAGTGTGTATGGTTTAATTTATTTGGACTTTCAACTTCTGATGTTAGTATTAGTAGAAACTCGAAAATGTGTTATAATTTAAAGCGTTATAGACAATTGCGTGCACAAAACCACATTTTTGTCGATGAAACCATAATATAGTTTTACCGACCCAACTTGTACACGATCGTAGACAAGCAACCAATCAAAAGCTTCTGTCCTTGATTGCCAGCTTAAAGGATCAGACGAACACAAGATGTTATGGAAATATGAAAATTTAATACACATCGATATACTCGTAGTATGATTGTAGCAGCAAAAAATAATTGTTTTAGTGGCGATTTGTGTCGTTTGTGTTTATTTGTTAGTTTGGTCGTTGTGTCGTTTGTAATGGTGATCCGTCTGTTATGGTATAGGTACACACATGAACACGCACACACACATGTCAAATTAACAACAGACAGTGTTTTCCGTCAGTGGCTAAAATATTCTGTACTCAATTTAAAACTTGTATAACTGTTAGTAACTTTTGGTAATCATAAATGTCGTTTTTATTTTGTCTATTTCACAAACGCTTGTCGATTTTTTATTTAAAATCGGAAGCAAATATTAGCGTCCATTTATAGTGTTGCGCTATTTTGCGTCGACATTTTTATGGAGCACTGGTTTGTAATCCGCTTTGGAGGGTGCGAAACGTATGTTTATTGAAGTGTGAGGTCATATTTTGAATGTTTGAATAATTGAAAAAATGTTGGTGGATATAAGTTAGAAAGAATAAAAAAAAATAAGTGTTAACATAGTACTCAAAACTGAAAAATGAAAAATAAAATAAGAATAGGAACTCAAAAAACTATTGCTTATCACTTAAATGTAATTTTAAGTAAGCTGTAAATAGCTAACATTGATCAATCACGATTTCGCTGTTCATTGTTGGTCAGCCCAGGTCCCAAGTGTAGAATAGACACTTCATCTTTTTGTCAGGCATAGGCGAGCATATTTTAAATTTACCAATTCGACCATTTATGGTGATCCACTACGTACTCCTGCTGTCACTATAGCAGTATTTAGCGCTGTTGTGTTTCGCTCCGAGGAATGAGGTTGCCAGTAAACTTTTACGTTAGGCCTGAGCGTCCCCTGGCATAAGGTCAGGTCTGATTGGTCAGTCACGAACGGGACTCACCACTACTCACTCACGTTATACCTACGTAAGTTAGCAGTATGCTGCGTTTCAATAGATTCGTGAGACACAATCAGGCCCACTTTTTCCCTCTTCTCTCAGAGATCTTTCTAGCATGTTAGCAAATTCTTGGCAATGGGTAATCTCACTCGGGACGAGCACGCTCCGGAATTACATCACCTATTCATGGACCTGAGACGCCCACCTCCAAGTCAAATCCAACTACTCTTGCCGATGATTTTTGCAGGGCCAGGGGGATATTTTCCAACTGCAATGCCATCCTCTACTACCTTGAATCCGTGAAGCCTGCTTTGCTGTTTGCTTGACCGAAAAACACTTACAAATTTGAGCATTCCTTAATTGGTATAAAAGCTCTAATTTTTAGCTGGCTGCTGTTTGTATTTTTACGAGAGAAGATATCTGTTTTCGTGGCCTCGGTAGTCTTGAAGATAAACTCATTTCCATCGTATGGGTTTGCGTAGACTGAGACGAGCATAAATGCATCTATGCGTGTCGGTATAGGTCTCACAGCGGAAATGTCGAAACAGACCGACTCACCAAACATATAAAATTGACTACATACTCTGTGCTAGAACTGATCCCAGCCGTATAAATAATTATACTTGATGACTCTAATGCCCATCATGCCTGATGGTTTGCTTCACGAACCACTGATAACACGGGAAGGTCTGTTCAAATCAATCACAGCAATAACCTCCTTGTTCTTCAAAATTATGAAAGCTATAATTAACTGCATGGCAGATGGTCTATTCTACCAAGGAACTCGAACTAATACGAGAGAAACTTACTCATTTTAAACGCAATTTCCCTGTGTTGGTCCGTTCTCCTTTACAGAATAGACCATCTGCCTTTCTGCCAGGCAGATCGTAAAAGGCGAGCATAGGCTTACCGTCACTAACACCGTGACATATGACTGGGTGGTAGAGTTTCGCAGCGACTCACCCGTATTGGTTCCACCGCCTTACCTATTTCTGCAGCCATAACGTCATTACGTGTTCCGGTTTGGAGGGTGAGGTAGCCGGTAAATTTACTTTTGATCGAGGCCTAACAAATCGGCCTCAGTTTGGCAACGCACCATTACCGCCTTTGGTGTCTCTCGACGGTGTGAATTTCTTACCATCAGGAAATCCGTCTGGTTGTTTGCCTTTCAATATCTTAAAAAAATCTTCGAGCCCCTGGTGTTACAGCTGTTCATGGGTAACTCTACTGGTCATGCGTCCTGTTCGACAAAATTCGTGGCTGAAGGGTTGAAACCACATATAAGGCTACGTGTCTAAAAGTTACGGTAGCCCCTTACCTTACCGCCGTATGACTTCGCTATCTTATTCCATAACAAAAATACTACATATTGTTCCATGGTCATGTTCGTTTAACGTCAATGATTATTACCGACGGTAAGATTGTATGTTATCGATAAACAGCAATTACTAAAACTCATTACATTCACATCACTTCTTGTCAATATTTGAATTAACTCCATCTTTGAATTCATAAAAGCTTTTGATTTATTTTCCTTCTATTCTCGTCCTTTGAGCTTTGTTTTTGCTTAACTTTCAAGTTAACCTTCAAAGTTGTCAGGAACATTACATTTTAAGTTAAATTACTTTGTTAAAATCGTCACAAATATGACAGTGATTGTGCTAGAGAGTCCTTTGTATTTAAAGTACAAGTTTGTTATACAACCCGTCTCGACCTAGCTTTTCACAGACTTTTACAGCTTGATTGCAACACGTCAAACTCTTTCAACACAAAATTAATTACAGATGTACTCACTAGTCGTATTACTTCTAGATTGTAACAGTTGAGTGAATCTTTTAGTAGATACTTTCATAATTTAATATACAATACTTACCGTTTGCCAGTAGAATTCATAGAAGTAATCTAAAAGTATCTTCACGCCCATATCCCTGAAAAGGTTGGCAGAGGCACAAAAAGGGCACCCACGACTAGACGAAGACATTAAGTCCCACAATGTGATAGGTGGCAAGCCTATCGCCAACCGGGCACATATCCAATCCCGAGCAGCTTTTTTTATTAGAAAATTGGAAAAACCCAATTTTTATTTTTGTTGCCCGACCCGGAAATCGAACCCAGGATCTCATGCAGTCCGACAACTGAACCGCTAGATCATAGAGGCGATCTACATATCGTATTATTTATCTTAAAATAGTTATGGTGTTTAAGAAACCAAACGTATCTGGTTGTATAAACTGTATTACTATTGTAACATCACGAATGTCGGACCCTGCTGGAAATCAAACCCGGGCCTTATAAACGTCCTGTGTTATTAGGAAAGAGCCCCTCATCCCCCTTGTGTGGAATTAGCTGTTTTTTTAACCGACATTAAAAGAAGAAGGGGGTTCTACGATTGATTTCCATATTTTTTTATGCATATGAATCGATTACTCAGTCATTTTTAATCGGTTTCAAAAAATCTTTTGTTTTATTTTAAAGAGCCTACTTACGTACTTCTTATATAAGTATATTGAAATCGAAGTCGGTTTTTTGCAGTTTTGATGTGATTAAATTTTTTTATTTGACATTGGAAGGCAAACAAGCAAACGATTCTCCTGGTGGTAAAAAAGTCTCGCCAACCAAAAGAGACAACAGTGGTGGTAATACCACCGTTACCACCAGAGTACCGGCTACCTTATCATCCGAAACGAAACACGTCAACGGCAAGTGCAGATGTTATTGAGGCAGGAATAGATAATCCAACCCTGGAAAGCTGCTGCTAAACTCTAGTACCTAGTAAATTTACTCAATTGGGCTTTTCCTCCTCTTTTCAAAATAGACTAACCGCCTTACCTGACAGGTCGCAACAGGCGTGCATAGGTTAAAAACGAATGCAGAGTGATGTGTACCAACTTGCTCTGGTAGGGATTCCATCCTATTCCTGTCGCCTTAATGGCGGTGTCTTGTTCCGGTCCGGAGAGTAGAGCTGCATATATTACAACCTTTATACCTTCCATAAGACAACAATGCACCATCAGTGGTGTTAAGGCTATCTGTTACCATCAGCATAGCCGTGTGCTTGATCGCTGTTTTTTGCACATAAATAAGGGGTCGGAGATCAAATAAAAAATCATACAAGAAAGGTGGTATTGTCAAAACCGAAATAAAACTATGCGGGAAAAGCCGCTAGTACCTTCTCGTAGTATTTCCTCAAATACACTTTTATTTAACAAGGTTTTCTGCGAGTAAGCTAAAACTTAACCGGAGAGCGAAACAAAGCAACAAAACTGTGAAATTCTGGTTCCGGCAGAGTGTATTAAAACAGAAAATTGTTTCATGTTTTCACGCTAGGGTTCTCTGAGAATTGTTTATGTTTTAAACATTGCACTTAAAGTGGGTAAAGAGGATGTAAAACCATCTTAACGCATCTCATACGCCGGTGAAGTTGTAAAAATCGCGAGGTTGGCAACACATTAGTCATCCAAAAAAAAATTACAAACCATTCTAAGCTGCAAGCTTTTTTTGACTATTCTACCCGTATTCATTTTGGTTACAAACGCCGTGAATGTACCTGGGAGGTAAAGATTGTAACAGCAGTGCTTGTTACTGCTATAGTATCTTCACGCCCATATCCTCGAAGATGTAGGCAGAGAATCAACCAGGGCACCCACGACTAGCCGAAGACACTAAGTCCCACAATGTAATAGATGGCAAGCCTATCGCCAACCGGGCACATATGCAATCCCGAGCAACATTTTCTTTATTAGAAAATTGGAAAAAACATTTTTTTGTTGCCCGACCCGGGATTTGAATCCGGGACTTCATGCAGTCAAGTCCAATACCTGAACCGCTAGACCACAGAGGCGACAACTGTTATGTTAACACAGTGCTGTTATGTATCGGTTCTAGATAAGTTTATCAGTTCAATACCATGTTTGATGAAATTAAATGAAAGGAAATGTAATTTAGATAACATACATTTCTTACGTTCAGGAAATTTTATTGCTTCCCTTAATATAGCAAAAACATATTTAAACAAGTAAAAGGTTCTCAATTCGACTATGTTTTAGTATTTCCCCGTGTTGGTCCGGGCTTCTTTGCAGAATAGACCATCTGCCTTTCTGCTAGGCAGCTCGGAAAAGGCGAGCATAGGCTTACCGTCACTAACACCGTAACATCTGACTAGGTAGTAGAGATTGGTTTGGATTGGTACCACCGCCTTTCATGTCGCCATAACGTCATGACGTGTTCCGGTTTGGAGGGTTAGGTAGCCGGTAAACTTACTTTTGCTCTAGGCTTTAATCCCGGCCTCAGGCAGGCAACGCACCATTACCACCTTTGGTGTATTTAGGCGACGTGAAAGTCTTACCATTAGGGAATCCGTCTGATTGTTTGCCTTCCAATATCATAAAAAAAATGTTTGTTACGCGGTTTCTCTGTCAATAGCCAACCGATTTTGTTGGTTCTTTTTTGGTAACGTAGGTCATAATTCCGAGTAATGTAATAATATAAAAATAAATAAATAAAATAAAACAATCCATGCATTGTATGTACAATGTATGCATTAATACGTGAAACCTAAAAACTGCTAGTGGGATTTTAATAAAATTTATGTTGAACCATTCGCTATCTTTCTAAGGAAAGAAAGGAACTTATTTATTTGCGGAATATGTGTGTAAATGAGATTTACACACATATTCCGTTACAAAAATATTTAAGTATATCAACATATTCTACCATATTTTGGTGTGCAAATAATTTTATATTAATAAAAAATATTACTTAATTATATATGCTTTAACTAAAAAAGAATTATCAAATGGCGACGTCAAATACAGAACCCCAACAATATCATTGTACTAATTAATATCGTAGAAAACAAACAGTTTTGAGTTTCAATATGAAACATACAGGTTGTTAATTAAAACTTCACTAGCATATCGTTTTTCATCGCAAAAGCATGAAACGAAAAAGTTTAATATGAACCAGTTTTTAATAAGAACTAACGAACGCAGTTGACATTAAAAAACTGTGGACTGATGGTAATTTATTCGTAAGTTACTTGGTTTTCATTTTAAGTTACAGTTTTTCTAAGTAAAAGAAAATATTACTTTGTAAAGTTTGTTTCAATTATAGAAACGTTTTCACTTAAATATTAATGAAATGGTTTTGTTTTGCAAGTTTTATTTTAACTTTAGTTACTTCTATATTTGTACTGTTTAAAGAATACGGTGACGTCTGTGGGTTCAAGTTAAATAACTTTCTTAAGGAAATCCGTTTAAATGTCGAGATTAAAGCCCATATACCTCTCCAGCTTTCACAATTACACCTACACAAAAAAATACATCTATAACATAAAATCACTCCGTTACGACTTGAAAGAAGGAAAGATAAATAAAAAAATCTTCTTTTATACACTTTTTGGTAAAGGCATACATAATTACTTATGTATACACCTATACAATATTAATAATAATAATATTTTACAATATATGTCACAAAAAAGTCCGCAATAGCATATACCTCTTTTAAGGTTGTCCCACAGGAAATTTTTTATCTCTGCAAAATATGTTAAAAACTTTCTTATTTTCACCTAATCAGTACTAACCGATCCCGATAAGTATCTTAGTCACCCTGACATTTAAAGAAGATCTTTAGTTTTTTTTATTTAAGTGAATGTTTTAGAAGTTGTCACATAATATATAAAATTACATGCAACCAAAAAATGATTGCAGCGAAACAGCTCCGCCCCGCGTACTGCTTGCACCGCTTCTTGCTTAAAGAATAATGGGATACCACGGCGACGGGACCGCGAATTGTTCTTAGGTCCGAGCCTCGAAAAATGTCACAGTTGTCTATGTTTCGAAACAATTATAGCCCATAGGGGCACCTAATTGTCTGCTTCTTATATCTACAATTTGCATAAAAGTAAAGTGTTGTAAAAACAAAATAAACAGATAAAATGTTCAACTAAAAATTCAAAAACGTAGTAAATGAAATCTTTGCGGTCCTAGTCAGAGTAAAACAAGTCTCCTATAGCGATAGGATAATTGTTTTACTTCGAATTAAAGGCAAAAGCTAGTTTGTATTAAGGAAAAGGCCAAAAGTTAATTTATACTATAATGAAATTTTTTATTAAAAATGTCAACAATAAGATGTGATAAATCTAATGAGAAAACTATAACAGGATGAAAATATTTATCCCTTGGTGAAATCATATAATTTTCATCACTGAATCGTATCCGAAGGATGGCCATAACACTTAATGTTATGTTCAAAGTAGATTGCTTCAAGCCGATATAATATTTACGCGGGTCGTTATTTATTGTGAGCAAAGGATATTGCTACGTCCAGGGAATCGCTTTCGAGATCATCATATTATGGCGTCGATGTAAAGGGTCTTGGATGGCTCAATACAAGAACGATTCATTTAATTTAAAATTGTGTAGTACAAATTTCTTGACTCTTCCAAAAATAATGTCCTCTTTCGCATCAGTTTAAAAGCGTTTTTTAAATAAAGTTTATTTAGACAGATTTAATGTTTTGTTACTTAGCTTAAATACTTTATAAAACTAATCCAACTAAATGTACAATATTATCTTAGCTTCCAGTATGAAAGGCATTTTATAAAAACATACGTGAAAAATATACTAACAAACAGCTGCAAATCTTTGGTTTTTGTCGTTAACTTTAAGCTGACCTAAAAGGTGACGCTGTAAATTTATTTATTTACCCACTTCTACAAGTTTTTGATTAGTTATCATTAGATATAATTTGATTACTTTAATCAGAAATGAAGTTGACTAAATGATCATCAACGTAATGTTTACCTTTCTGGGATCGAACCCGAGCCTCGTGGTTGGTCAGTAGAGCTGCGCGTGTATGCGCTAACCAACAAGGCGGTCAAAACACGAAAAAGGTGAATGTTGATGTAATGCATAACACCATCGCTTGACACGGTCACCCAGTGGTCGATTTACTGAAATTGGACCGTGTACAATCGAGGATTTATATTTTATTGCATTACTTCTCATCCCCATTTATGTGACGCCATTCCTTTTATATTACTTACGCTACGGATAAAAAGAATATTTATCTTATAAAATATAAAAAAAAGTATCTTCACGCCCATATCCCCGAAGAGGTAGGCAGAGGCAACAGGGCAAGCCTATCGCCAACCGGGCACACATCCAATCTCGAGCAACATTTTTTTTTATTTAGAAAATTGATAAAACCAAATTTTCTTTTTATTGCCCCACCCGGGATTCGAACTCGGGACCTCATGCAGTCCAGTCCACCACATGAACCGCTAGACCACAGAGGCGATAACATAAAATATGAACGCCTTAAAATAGTCCTAAAAAAGTATATTAGTAGTAGTAGTAGTATCTTCACTCCCATATCCCCGAAGGGGTAGGCAGAGGTACAACCAAGGCACCCACGACTAGCTGAAGACACTAAGTCCCACAGTGTGATAGGTGGCAAGCAAGCCTATCGCCAACCGGGCACATTTCCAATCCCGACCAACATTTTTTTTTTAATTAGAAAATTTGAAAAATCCAATTTTCTTTATGTTGGCCGACCTGGGATTCGAACCCAGGACCTCATGCAGTCAAGTCCAACACCCGGACCGCTAGACCACAGAGGCGACTAAAAAAAAAGTATATTGAACTTCTAAATGATCAAATTTTAATAAAATTCAAAAAACTTAGTTAATAATAACATGTACGTAACACTTATGTTATTATTTTAACCTAAAAAAATAGAAATTAAATAATTATGACGAAATGACCAGTTGAAACGGAGCTTTCGTGGGACTGAAAACAATTGAAATTCAGGCCTTCATCAATAATAAAGCAGTATTATGCTAAATAGGTAAAAATCACATCGTGACAAGGAGATCAAAATAATGCTTATAAATTACATTCAATAAATAAATAAAACATTACCCACACTACCATGCATTTGACACACACAAACAAATATATTGATGATAGCGATAAAAGACCACAAATAGCGCACTAAAAAGTTTGTAAACAAAGTAGTTAGTTTTGAGAAATGAAGATGGTGTTCATATCACCAAGATATTAAAATTTATTATGATTGAATTTCGGCTAACGGGCGACACTAGTACTTTTTATTTATCGAGGCATATTAGTCCAATGACTTTGCATACAAGAACATAGATAAGCATATCTATTTTGGTTTCGATATTGTTTACGAATGCAATGTCATATATTCCAAATCACCTAGCTACATAAAAAATAAATACATTTTCACTAAAAAAGTTGATAGAAGAAGGCGTTACTTTGCGGAAATACATATATTTGTTTGTGTGTGTCAAATTCATGGTAGTGTGGGTACTGTTTTATTTATTGATTGAATGTAATTTATAAGCATTATTATTGATCTCCTACACATAAACTACAAGTGTGCCAAATTGTATGCTCTTGCGTCTGCGCAATTTTCGTGAAAAGGGGTCCAAAGTTTTGGCAACACGTATTCGGTATTAATATACAGAGTTACCTTTTCAAATTCAGACTTCAAGTTCATAGCCAGGAATATGGAAGTTTTATGTACAGCAGTGGATGAAAGTGGCTAAATTTTTATGGCATTTGTGTAATGAACTAATATGTCTCGACTTCTGTACTTTAGTGAGTGGGTGAAATATTCAAATTTGAAAAAAATATCACTATTTAAATAAGTATTTACATATCTACTTCTATCCTAACCTACCTATCCTAGGTAACCTACTAGGTACTATTTTAAAAAATTCGTCTAATATATTAGTTTCAATGTCTTTCAGGTTTTATTTACTTGTCTATACTCTCTATTTCTATCTTCTGCTATTAAACGACACATACTTGTAGTTAGTTTATCTTTTCTTCGACCATTAGATACTTCGTTTGTTTTTAAAAGAACTATTTAAATGATTATTTCTGTGTCAGAGTAAAAGTAGCTTTATTTACTGTAAAAATATTCGTACAAGTTTCTAAGAGTCGACACCAGAGCGAACACGTCGCACCTACGTGTCTAGAAAACGGCGGCACAAAACAATTTTCGGTTGCATCGGGATTTTATTTATATTTTAAAATTTTCAGAAGCGGATAAAGCTGTTGGCAAAACTATTGTTTGAGAAAACTTCACAGTGAAAATTTGGTACATCCAGTTTCCAAATCGAATTTTTGACGTTTCACTATAAAGTTTTTGGACTGGTTCAGCACAAGTTTTAACAGCTTCTTTATAAAACTGACCCAACTGAATGTATGAGCTCAGCTCTTATACTACAATGCATCTTTAAGAAAAGCAAATAATTTAGGAAAATTCAGTCACAGGATTTCACATTGATTATTATCTGGCACTGAGCCACTTAATTTATATTATCAGGAAAAATAATGGGAAATATGGTAACAAAAGTAAGTTGGTATTTTTTTTTATATTTTTAATATCTTAATATAGCCAAAATCAAAATTATTAGAAGATCTACTGATCTATTTGACCAACCCACCACTAAAAAGCTAAGATTTCAATTCTAGATTCAGCTGATTAACACTACGTATACTTTTTGTGAACTCTAAAGGTTCTAATTAAATATACAGAATTTCCCAAATGTGGATGCCATATTGTAAAACAGAGGTGACATATTCATGATAAGCTTGGAGAGATGCGCTTCAGCCCCCCAACTTCTCTAATTCTTTTCAAAACATACACAAACCTAGGCATCTTATTGTCAAGTATAAAAGTGTATTTAGTCAATTTGTATTCCTAGGAAGTTCGTAAATTCTACACTCTCAATATTTTGTATTGTTTAAAACTACGAGTACGTCTTATTTCTAATTAATCTTTCTTAATAATATTCTTACTTTGTAGACAGGTTTATTTTAAAATAAGCTCTGCCCGAAACTTCGTCCACTTGGAATTTTACGAAAAAATAACTTAATTTAATGAGTTCTCTCAGATTATTTCTGAAATAAAAGTAGCTAAGTTATTACTTGTAACATCAGCTACATGTCAATGAAAGTCCCGGTAATATTGTTCCAGCCGTTTCAGAGATTAACTGGAACAAATAGACAGACAGACAGATGGAGGGACAAAAGATACTAAAATGTAAAAGTAATTTTGGTATATGTGCCATGTACCATTTTAATATTACAAACAGACACTCCAAATTTATTTGTCTCTGTAATTATGGGTGTTTATTAAATTTATTCTGGTATCTATTTAAGTATTTCTACTTGTATGTATTAAAATAGTTGACTAATACCCATAACACAAGCATATAATTTGCTTTCTTTGGAAAGTAGATTCAATTCCAGATTCAGTTTGCCTGACTTGTTCAGGTTGTTGTTTTTGTTTGTTTATTTATTGTTTATTTATTTATTTATAATTTATTTACTTATCATCAGGCTATCAAAAACCTTAGTCAAGCCATTTTAAGTCATATTTTTCCAATTAACCTATCTTTAAATAAAATCGAACAATACTAGACAGCATCAGACAAATCATTTATACGTATTAAATAAAGCAATGGCCCCAAATTGCTACCGTGTAGAACA
Source organism: Calephelis virginiensis (assembly GCA_002245475.1). Taxonomy (NCBI): domain Eukaryota; kingdom Metazoa; phylum Arthropoda; class Insecta; order Lepidoptera; family Riodinidae; genus Calephelis; species Calephelis virginiensis. Next base: position 33,378 of record NJDC01003814.1, read on the forward strand.
CCGCAACTACTAAAAGAATAGTTTACTTACTCACCAAAAGAATTTTCCTGTTTTCTAAATATCCCTTTAAACATTCTAATAATTAATTTACCTCTAATGCCATAATTTTCAAGTTTAGTTATTTAAATTTTATGTGAAACAAAGTAAAATTCTTTTCTCATGTCTAAAAATTCAGAATGGTTACCTTTTTTATTCAGATAGTTTCATTTTTCTTTACCAAATAAAAACATGCATATACTGTAATGCACATTTCTTCAATGCGTATTTATTATTTTTTAACATGTTATTAAGTCAAGTTTGACAATAGACTTTTTTAATAGCTTAGGATATTTCCCTTTCAAGAATGATAAATTAATTATATGGCCCAGAATTAATGATGTTACGTTTGCAATGTTTATTAATATTTATTTCTATGCATATAATATTGCCTAAAGATTGTATGACTTCAATAGTATCAAGCTTTTTCATTGTTGTTAAAACATAAATTTTGTATGACTGAAAAAATCATGTAATTGTATTAACAACTAGAGGTACCCTGACTTTTATTTGAACATTTAGTCTGATTACAAAAACTCATTAAAATGTACTCGAATCAGTTGAAGATCTTTTTAAAATAGTGTTATTTATTTAATTTGATCTAGGTGTTTATTTTTTATCGCCTCTGCGGTCTAGCGGTTTAGTTGTTGTACTTGACTGTATGAGCTCCCGGTTTCGAATCCCGGATCAGGCAACAAAGATAAAATTAGGTTTTTCCTATTTTCTAATAAAAAAAACGTTGTTTGGGATTGGATATGTGCCCAGCTGGTGATAGGCTTGTCACCTATCACCATAGTCCCACTATGTGATAGTTATATACTTAGTGTCTTCAGCTAGTCGTGGGTGCCCTGGTTGTGCTGCTGCCCACCTCTTCGGGGATATGGGCGTGAAAATACTTTTTACTTTTTATTTCTTTTTTGATGTTTTATTTTGAAAAATACATTTAATTATATCCCATGAGACTTTATATCTTAATGATTTATTTTTTGAGATTCTAATGTACATTTTTAAAATAAATATGTATGTTGTAATGACTCTGTTTGTTACACTGTCAATATCGATACGCTAAATACAACTGACGTTTTACTTTACAATATTTTAAAAGACCTATAAATAACTATTTCTTTTTGGTTGGCATAAATGATACTTTCATTCTAGCTTTTGGAAAATGTATTTAAAAAAAATTTTGATGTCATGAAATTCGTTAAAATCTTTTTCACAATCATGAATATTAAGAAACTCACTAAAACTGTTTATTATTTTCTTGCCCAAATAGGCGCATTGTTACAAAAAAAAGCACGCTTATTAGTATTTTTTCCCCGTTTTGGTCAGGGCTCCTTTGTAGAATAGACCATCTGCCTTCCTTGTCAGCCAGCTCGTTAAAAGCTTAAGTTTAGCAGCGACTAGCCCGGATTGGGACCACCGCCTTACCTATTCCTGCCGCCATAACGTTTTGACGTGTTCCAGTTCGGAGGGTAAGGTAGCCCGTAAACTTCCTTTTGCTCGTGGCCTAACATCCTGGCCTCAGGTTGGCAACGGACCATAACCATTTTTGGTGTCTCTAGGTGACGTGAATTTCTTTCCATCAGGAAATCCGTCTGCTTGTTTGCCATCCAATATCATAATAATAATAAAAAGCCTTCCTGCCAGGTAACTCGTAAAAGGTAAGCATAGGTTTACCGTCACTAACACCGTGACATCTGACTAGGTGGTAGAGCTTCACAGCGACTCGCCCGGATTGGTACCACCGCCTTACCTATTCCTGCCGCCATAACGTCCAATGCTTGCCGCTGACGTGTTCCGGTTTGGAGGATAAGGTAGCCGGTAAACTTACTTTTGCTCGAGGCCTAACGCACCATTACCACCTTTGATGTCTCTAGGCGGCGAGAATTTCTTACCATCAGGAAATCCGTCTGCTTGTTTGCCTTCCCATATCAAAAAAAAAAGGCAGAGCTACTGAACTACCCGATTAACACTCATACCGTATATCATACTCGTACCGTAACATCGGTCAATATTGAGTAATGAACCACTCTGGCAAGCATCTTCCAGTTACATCATCGTAGTTCAAAACGAATTTAAAAGACAAATGATTTAAACAGTTTAAATAATAAAGATGTAACCATGAGATCCCTGCCAAAACTGCACTTTTATGATTGAAGAGTAAACTAATATTTAAAAAATCCTAGCTTTGTGAAATGTGGATTAGTGACATGGTATAGTAGCTCTCTATAAATAATCCCGTCCTTCATCTGATTCCGATGATCATGTTTTTCAACATTTAAAGGAACTCTGAGCCAACCATAAAGTTTATAGTAACTCTGTCGTTCGATTCTTTTGTTGAAATCCTATGTATTTAAAAAAAATGTGATTTTATATAAAGAAAAAGTGACTTTTCATGGATTTTGTCAATACATGTTTGAATATGTTCTATGTATTCAGCCAGTGATCCCGTATACAAATACTTAGCGTATTTTTTTTATTTACTCAGAACTGGGGGATAAATTAAAGTACACCTAAACCCAGACCATACACCATAAAGCTGCGTCAGCATGAAAACTTTGAATTGTTAAACTTTTCTAATTGAGAAAGTACACAAGTCATTTCATATTTCTGTCTTTGAAACGGTTAATTAACACAACTTAAACTTAATGTTCTGGAGCAAATTGTGTCGTCACTCAGAGCACCTTAGTCAATAATTAAATAAGTTTGAGCTCAAGACTTTGTTTCTAAGTGTTATCGTTTAGGACGAAGTTGTTCAAAAATTAAACTTTGTTTAATGTAATTAAATTTATTAAAATTGAAAATAAAAACTTTACACGTGTATTTTAATAAATTGTCGCTCTTTAATTGTTATACCAGTTGCTCAAGCGGGTTTGTCTGTGCCTCCTGATTTTTTACATTGAAAGGTTTTAATTTGAATCTTATCTTCCATTGAGGAAATTTAAGATCGATAATTTTCTTCTGAAGCTATTAAATAAACGACATCGTTTGCAACCTTACCTTTTTTTATAACTCTATAACAATTTTAAACTTAGAGTCTGCACTCTGTACTACAAAAAAAGGAATATAGAATAAAGATATGTCGGATTTTTTAATGAATTCTGTTTATGTAAATATGTGTGAGCCAATTCATAAAATCATTTTATTCAAACGTAAAGATTTAGGCATATAATGTAATAGGACTTCTATACTAACCACGTCCTGAAAGAAACGGAAAAACGAAAGAAGCCTACACCAAATATTTCTGATTATTATTTTCCCGTTTGCAACATCCCTACAGCTCTTTGATTTTTATTTGTAATCAAATGTCATCTCTTCATGTGAATAAAATCTTATAATTTAGTTTTGTCACAAAACACTATTGAAATTATTGTAAAATCAATACTTAACTTATATACCTATTTTTACCGATTTTTGCAACTCCATCGATTCTTACAACCGATGGTAGGAACCAATCCTGATACAAAAATTTCTGTCCGAGATTGATATATAGTTTACTAGGTGGTAGAGTTTCGCAGCGACGAGCCCGGAATGGTAATGAAATGAAATGAAATGAAAATTATTTATTTGCGGAATATGTGTGTTAAAAAGTTGTTATGAAGATATTAAAAAAATACAACATATTCTACCACATTGTGGTATGCAAATATTTAAATAATTTTAAGAAGTTACATATTTCTATCAAAATGTACATTTAAATCACAGCCCTTATTTACATTTTAATAAACATTTTATTTATTTATGAACATAAATTTCATAATTTATTATAAATTAATTTAAAGGTAGATTAATTTTAAGTCCTATCTACCGTACACTACCACCGTTTCCAAACCTAGCCCGTCGGGAGAAGAAACGGTGAAACAAACTACCCGGCAACCATGATTTTATTACTTAAATTAGGCTTAAATTT
>NJDC01003814.1:37943-57634 GCA_002245475.1 Calephelis virginiensis
GGAAGTTAGTAAAATCTACGTTATCTATAATAGTATTATTGAAAATAACATCTACTTTCTTAATTTCTCTATAATGAGTTTGAAATTCGACTAATTTTGTTTTCGTTAGATTTAATTTAAGATTATACGACAGCCCTACCTATTTTTGCCGTCATAATGTCAAAGCTTGCCGTTGACGTGTTTCAATTTGGAGGATAAGGTAGCCAGCCAAATAACTTTTGCTCAAGGCCTAGCATCCCGGTCTCAGGTTGGCAGCGCACAGTTACCAACTTAGGTGTCTCTAGGCGGCGTGAATTTCGCACCTTTAGGAAATCTGTCTACTAGTTTGCCTTCTAATATCATAAAAAAATTGATCCATTTTTATGGTATTGATCTCCAATGACATATCTGCGGACAAAATTTGCAATTTTAAAATCAGTCTATACTCGAGAGAACATATCACGCGTTTAAGATTGGCTTCTGTGTTAAAATGACAGTGTATTCTTGTCAATAACTTATACAATAGAATTTTGTTAACTGTTCGATCGGCGTAAACAATCTCATTTTGGAATCCATAGAATTCCTAGGATCGAACAATGCATTGACCTCTAAGTAATCGGTATTTTGTGTCTCAAGTGGCCACAAAATGTCCCTAACAAACAAGCGGACAGATTTCATGATGGTAAGAAATTCACGCCGCCTAGAGACACCAAAGGTGGTCATGGTGCATTGCCAACCTGAAGCCGGAACGTTAGGCCTCGAGCAAAAGTAAGTTGACTGGCTACCTTATCCTCCGAACAGGTACACATCAACGGCAAGCGCTGACATTATGGCGGCAGGAATAGGTAAGGCAGTGGTACCATCCGGGCGAGTCCCTGCGAGACTCTACCACCTAGTCAGATGTCACGGTGTTAGTGACGGTAAGTCTATGATTGGCTTTTACGAACTTGTTTTTAGTTGAACTGATTTCAAACATAGGCTACTTTTTTAAAAATCCAAACCCTAAAGTACTATTATGGACTCCCGTGTCTGTTACGCTGTCACGGTTAAAATGGTGGACCGGTGATGACCGGTGATATTCAAAGACCTGAGTTCAAATATAAACTACTCTTTCTATCAAATGTCAGCCCCCAAAGGACGTGATATAGGTGATAAATGCCAGTGTGTATGAAAATCTTTTCAACACTGATGTAGCCGTGGGTAGCTGGTTATGTAGTTATGTAGTAAAATTGCATGTATGCATATACATGTAATTTTGCTAGTAAGAAACGGAAATGATAAAGTAGTTACAAATATTAACTAATTACAATTCCGAGAGACAAAAACTTAAGGTATGATTATGGGGGGAAATACACTTACTGCCTACGTTTCCAGAGTCCATTTTAAACTCTTGCTGAAGAGTATTTTTTTTTTCAAGCAAAATGCAAAAAAGACGGGGTGCTATTAACGTTGTGAATTTTCGATATTTTGGAATAATTTTAAACAAATTGCTTTAATTATCAGTATGATAGTACTATCATTTATGTGGTAGAATACAATATTCATTTATTGCGCTATCGTATACAAACATGACAACATGAACATTCCCGCATGCGCCCTGCGCAGTCTTACGAATTTTCGATCAAGTCACGTGTCCTGACGCGAGTTTTGAAATTTTTACCCATTCCAAAAAAAGTGCGCAACGCCGCTTAAGAAGTTTTCACTTCATAAACTTGTATTGCGCAATAGATTTATTTATTATTAATTGTCAGTATTTTTAACGAGACTACCCTAAAATTTGCCAAACTACTATTAAAATTCTGCTAAAAATAATGCTGACAGTATTTAATGTCAAAACGTTAATAATTTATATTTTTATAATATTAGTGTACGTAGCGTTAGATGCTACGTACACTATTAGATGACGGCTTTGCTACGCAGAAGCTACGTGCATGCTACGCTAGCGACATACTGAATTCCTTAACTGCCACTCAACATAAAACGTTGTAACATTGTTTCAGAAACGTTTCCACGTTTTTGCAAACATATGCTAAACTATCTTTTAAAATTAATATAAACAGTATGTTAACGTGCAGAAAAATGAGGTAGGCAGAATTACAACTAGAGCACCCACGACTAGTCGAAGACACTGAGTCCCATCCATCCATGAGTCCAGACAGGTTGCAATGCAACCACGGACCTCCAACGACAGACCGCTAGACCGCTGAGTCGACTTATTATAAAAATTAATATTATTTTGCCATTTGTGTTTATTTATGATATAATTGTATAACATCTAATATAAATTTATAATGCTTGTTTTTGGGCCTCGCTGACTTATTTTTCAAACTCTGTCCATGCATACAGAAAAAGCAACAAGACAAGTTATTACAGAGTCTTACAACGACTTAGATTTTCTTGACGTTATAATATCTCTCCCTGTCCCTCTTTACCTAAATCCCACGTTATCTGATACAGAAAGGTAATCAAAATGTAAGTGACTTTTATACAGCTACAGTGAAATTTTAAATTAGCCTGCAGTAATTATTTACAAGAAATTATGACGTAGGTATTTTGAAATCATCTTTAAGTTTACTTTGGCAAATTGTTTTTTGTGGTGCGGATGTCTATGCAAAGTTCTATTTTCCTTTGGGAGCCAGCCTGTACGGGTTTGTTACAGGCAACTATTTTCTAATATTTTTTATTAAACTTGAAATTTTACTATCGTCTACTGTGATTCCTTTTGAAAGTTTTCGCTTTGCAGTACGCCTTTGTGGTACCGATTGCAGACAGTGAAGTTTCCAAGACAGTAAGAATCAAGAACCTTCAAGGAAAAAGATTACTCATTTCTAAAAAGTCGGTAACGCAAACGTGAGAACTGATATTGTTTGTTAACGGCGATGATGTCTTGTCATAAGGTGAATTGCTTGCATTTTCCTCTTTCTATGCCCCGTTCTTTTATTAAAAAATATTGTTTTTTATTTTATGACAACAAACAGTCTAGTATCCTAATACGAGTAGTAAGAGATAAATGTCGTCTTCAGACGCTGTAGATTTTATTGGTGAATTTGAATGTGATGGCTGCAGTTTGAAGTCATGTGTGCAAATCTACCAGCTAACATCGACTGTATATCCAGCATTTAATATGACATTATTAAGCACTGCATGTTCTAATCCGGGCGAGCTACTTCATAGCACCCTACAGTTTATTAAAATAAATCAGTTATTAAATTACATTCCTGATAACTACAATAAACCTTATGTTACAGTATGAAACAAAACAATACCTCTGACCGGGCGATAATTTCGCTCGATCTAATAAATCTATATCGACGTTGACTGACAGCGATGGAAATTGATGAGGAATGGGGGAACAGACATGTAACGATAATTATTCTTTTGGTTTATCATATGCCATGTTCTGAGACTGTTTTAATGTAGGAAACTTTTCAACGTGATAGCGTTAGTGTTAGCCTTTCTTGGGACTCCAACTGGAGGGCAAGGTAGCTTAAGCTGAATCGCACACGTGGTCTAAACTCTAGGCCATAATATAACGACACACTAGTAATATCTTTGTAGTCATAAGCGCCGGTTATCTCTCACCATCAGGGGAGCCGCCTGCGTGTTCAAACGTGGTTATTAAAACATTTACTTTCATTTAGCGAGAGCGTCTTATGCAGTCGTTCTTCAATATAGCTCATTTTTAACAGACACAGGCATTTGATTGAATATTCATGTCTGTATTTTTGGATCACAGTATTTTTTGACAGGATTGATAAGCTTTCAAAGGTTGACTTCTAAAAGGTAAACAATACGCTTTAGCTGTAGATACTAAATGTGGAATAGCGTGTTGCCAACATAATTTTCAATAATTAAGCCCCTTGCATTGTTAACTTTCCCCGCTACCTATCTACCTATCTGCTCTAAAGACGACAGTGGTAAAATCCAGCATTTTGGCATCTGAAGTAATGATTTAATTGATTTCGATATTCATCAATTTATATACATGTGTACCAATTTTTTTTACATCCTTCATTAGCATAATAATTATTATTACTAAATTTAATTACCTAGAAATTCTATTTTTTAGTGTAATTTGTCCATAAATGTTTTTTTATAATAGTTACTCGTATAAGGAAGAAAAAATCCTCAAAGTTAGAAATATTATTGCCTATAATTAACAAATATGTTACTAATTCGTTGCCAACGTAATCTGCGATCTTGAGGTTATTGCTTAAATTGTTCATCGACCCTTCTCTTAACGCCCTAATTTTGATAATGATGAGCGTTTATATTATTGTCACAAGAATAGATTAAACGACAGGAAACATTTGGGTCAGTCGTTGCTGGACTCTATCACCATTTCTGAATGACTGTCTGGTCTACTGGTAAACCTATAATTAATATACCTGGACGAGTTAGTTATGTCAATCCCTTATACATATATTGTACAGTATTTTAATTATTGTAGATGTATTGTAAATTTTAAAATAAGGAAAAAAGACAAGCCTGATAAGTTTCTTTCGCCGGATCTTCTCAGTGTGTGGCAGCGTTCCGATCCGGTGGTGAATTTAATATTACGTGGACGTATCACAAGTGCCTTTTGTATGATTTATGTGTAACGAAAGATATTCTGATTCTAAATAGAAAAATCAGTATACAACGGAGAGTTTTTACGTTCTTTGTATCATGTTACATGTGCATATATTTATATCAAGTCATATTATCAATTCTGAGTAATGTCCAAGTGATAGTAGATTATTACCTCAGAGTAATTATGCACCATTAAAATTTTTGATGTATGTAGACAGTATGTCTTAATTATGGCAAAAACATTCTTTTGCTGGTTTGTCTTCCAATACTGTTGAAAAACTATTGTTAATACAAAATAAAATATAGCAGGTCTATTGTACACAGAATGTGCTCCACAAAACATATCAGAATATGTTTCGAGCTTTCCAGCTCAGCAAAAGTGATAAAAAATCTTTTTCAATGCATTATTCAAAACCACTTTGTCGGTAAACACAACCAAATAATCTCTTTTTAATTAAGATCATCGTATGTTTCAGGATTATCACATCCAATATTAAGGAACTTAATAAAAAATACTTGTTTATGTTTCAAAATAATAAAAATAAATCGACTTACAAACCCTTCCATTTTTGGGTTTGCTTTGGTGTATGTTTTTCCCCCTACCGATACTCCCAAAAAAACGTTTATGTTGGTTAAATAAAAAAAATCGATATTATCATCTCTCAAACAAAAAATAGAAATCAAAATTAGTCCATACATTCAAAAGTCATGATACCATATTCAGACACACATATACACACAGGCACAACAAACATGTAACTCCCCTTTTTTCCATCAGGGGTTAAAATAACTTTATTTTCTTAAAAAAATATGAGAGCTTTAGCTCTTTATTTATCATTTATTTATTTTAATAAATAACGGATTGAGAATTTAAAAAAAAATGTGTCTTCTCTATATTTTTCTTATAAATGATAGGTAGAATATAATAAAACACACACAAAATAAATATTTCAATGAATACTACAAGTTATTTCTTCCACTTAACGTGTGAAAAATCGCGGCAACGGGAAACTTGACAGTTAGCAAATGGTTGAAACAAAAATTTTAATCCACTTTAGGTTGATGCAATCACATATTCTCGTTTAATTAAAAGTGGTGATAGTTTGAGGTTTGCCACATCCAATATTTTTACCCTAAACGAGTGGGAAATTGAATACGAGAGCAGGTCGCCGGCCGCAAATTTGGCTCAACGAATAATTATATTAGAGTAAGTGAAGCTACGTGATGGGAAGGACGTGCCAAAATGTTATGCTGCGCTTAGACTGATAATAGTAGCTGGAATATTGTAAACTATACTTTCATAATTTGAATAGAATTTTAAAATGAAATAACAGGAAAAACATGTAGATATGTGTTATAATGTTGTTGAGAAGATAATGGACAAATTGTATGTTACTGTTGTTAAAAATGTATGTAATACAATAGTTGTTAAAAATGTATATATGTATCAACATATAGTACGAAACTGAAGCGTGCAAATTTTGAACTGAACATAAAACATTATACATGTATTTTTACAAATTTTAATCATTTAATTAAATAAAATTTTTTAAAAAATAAAATTTAAGCTAGATAAGGTTACCCAATCAACCTTGATTGGGTAACCTTATCTAGCTTGCTTGGGTAACCTTGATGGGGTAACCTTATCTAGCTTAAACGCAAAAACATATTTTTAGGTTTTTAATAGCTTTCATTTTTCGTTCGACAATCATTTTACCTAAATTTCTTCAATAGTGAAAGTACGTGACGGGAAGACGTGCCTAGGTGTTGTGCTACGTTTGGCTTGATAAATGTAAGATAAATTACTCATAAGAGTTGAATTTTACCTTGGGTTTGCGAGGTTTGTGAGTTCTTGTCTGCTTTTTGCACACGTTTCTTTATTCAGAAGGTATTTTAAGTGTCTAACTTAAAATCTAGGAAAAATGTCAGAGTAGCGTAAATATCTTAGACTTAATATAACGTGCTCTTTGAGTCATAGGAAATGCTAAGATTTCGCATTTTTACTTAGTTATTCTTTTATTATTATTGCAATGCTAGATTTATCACCAGCTTCATTAAAGAAAAATAATTTGTGAACCTAAAAATATATTCGAATACATTAGAAAACCGATCAGTGTATCTCTTTTTTCAACAAAGAATTCCGATTTGCTTCCTGAAACATTATTTACTGAGAACAAAGTCTTGGACATTTTCAGAATAAGAATAAACGTTTCTAACTTCGTATTATCTTCGTATCTTCGTATCTTTGATCTCAACATTATATTCCAACGGATGAGTAATAGTGAGGCATTCTATTTTTTTATGGAATTAGACAGCGAACAAGCACATGGCTTCCATGAGAGTAAGAGAAAATCGGACCTAGACACAATAGATGTTATTGATGCGTCGCTGTCCTGTGGCCAGGGCCGAAAGATGACATTGTCATGATGGCAGCAAGAGTAGGTCAGGTGGTGGATAGCTACCCGAGTAAGTTGCTGCACAGCACTCTTCAAACAGTGGTATTTTTGCGAATGACCCGTTTCGCCATTTCTTGCCTCTGATGAGCTGTGAGACAGTACGGCAACAGATGGTTTATTCTACACCCGGCCAAAAACAAGAAAAAACTAACTTACTAAAACATCTCATCAAAAAATCACAGTTTTCAAAAGCAGGACCAGTGGACTTCCTTCAGCTTGACATCTAATAACAATTTATGTAGAAAAAATTAAAGTGTTGTTTTTTCAGTTTTTCTAAATCTCGTTTTAAATTAAAAAGTAAAATAAAAGGTTCCCCATGAAAATTTTACACCTGTCAAGTCGGAGTTTTGATCTTGGATCAAAAACAAATTTTGGGAAATCGTAAAACACAAACACATTTTCGTATTCATAATACTAGTATAGTTAGAATTGGTAGCTAAATATGATCCATAATCAAATGCATTTAATCATAATTCAAGTGGTACATTTCAGGTGTCGAGTTATAAAGTTAGGCGGACGGTTTATATTGAGAATTTAACTTCAGTCCATTCATAGACTTCTAAACCGAATACATGTTAAATAACTGCTCAGTTTGGTAAGGTTTCGAAATCTAATTCAAACTCATTTGAAACAGCTGTTATAAAGAGATAAATGGTAGATTAAAATTGATTGGCGTTTCGAAAACTTGCAATCTAAGTTTCTTTTACAGTTAAAGTTATTTCATTTACAAAATTCTCGAATTGATTATTTAATATCACACGACTTGCGCAAGTGAACTCGTCAGTGTAAAGACGTCACAATCTCAGTTATTGGCATCACGTGCGATGCGCTGTCTGTCCGTTTTTCTCCCTAAAATATTGATAATACGGAGAAAACTATTGTGCGGTTCTCCCAAGCACCGTCACATCTTTGGGTGGTCTCGTAAAATTGGTGGATAAATAGGAAGCAATAAAATAAACCCAAGCTTATAACTTGAGATTTTTTGGTTCTTTAAGGTTCCATTTATTTATACTAGACATGTAAACAGATGTGAACAGATGTGAAATAAGCCTTTATTTTGCTAATTACATTACATCTGATAGAATAGATTTCCGCAAAGTAACTTTTGTCAAGGCATCTAAAATTTTATTTTACTGCTATTTTGTTTATTATTTTACTTTATCCTTAACCACTAGATTTTTTTGAAGTTATACTTCTTTAGGCGCGTTATGAAATTTGAAGATACGCGCGCATCTGTCACACAAAAGTATAACATCATTTTGCCTGCTTTAGAAGCAGGCAAATGTAAACACATTCACACAGGTGTTGTAGTTTCATACAATTGCGATTTATATAGTTTTCATCATAGATTTTTTTTTACTTTTTAATAATGCCATAATCAGGTGTTACTTCTCACTCGCGTACATAAGTACATGCACATTTTTTTTGATTTCATGGTTTATACTATTAAATAACTGATACTTATTGCAAAATTTCGTAAACGCGTGTTGTTTTTCTGAGGTAGCGAACAAACGTACAAGTCTTCACACGGTAAAAGACGACCGTTATAATATATAGACACCATAGATGTTACTTGCTTATTACCTGTATAGCCATAGGCTGCGTGTGCAAGCTTATGAGCTAACCTAACCTCCATTGCTGTCCACTGAGGCGAGAACTGACGGAATGGTGGCAGGAATGTGTGTATAGCGGGGTTGGAAATCACGAAAAAATTAAAAAAAACATTTACCTGGAAGCACTCAAGCGCGTCAGACATTTATGTTTACATGCGCTATGCCTTTCTGAAAACCGAGAGATATTATACTGACGAGTAATTAGTGGCGGCTAGCCGTAAAAGACGCAGAAAATTATTCGAGGGTGTTGTATGTTTAAAGAGTGGTTTTATGTAAAAATGTTCCTCTTCGAATGACTGATGATTGGACGGAAATAAAATTAAAGACACCGAAAATATGTCAAAAATGCGACCTTGAAATACATTAACGCGATAGCCTAGTTGTTCTAAATACTTGAGAAATAAAAGAAGGAATGTGTAACATAGGCGAACATTTAATTATTAGGTATCCTATTAATATTATAAATGCGAAAGTTTGTAAGTATGTATGTATGGATGTTTGTTACTCTTTCACGCTCGAATGGCTGAACGGATTTGTCTGAAATTTGGAAGACAGATAGATTGTGACCTGGATTAACATATAGGCTATTTTTAATCCCGATCGCACACCGGGTTTCTGTGAAAACGCGGGCGAAGCCGCAGGTAGCAGCTAGTAAAGTATATTTCAAAAACCAGTTGTCTGATAATGGTAAAATACTCGTAATACATTTGGTAACACATCGGAATCATTACATAGATTTCTAAAATAAAAATTAAAAAGCTTCGGTTCGTTATTAACCGTGTAATCAAGTAGCAAACATACAAAATCATACAGTCGAATTGATAACCTCCTCTTTTAAGAGTCGCATAAAAGCGTAAAAAGCAAGTAGCGAGTATGTAATAACATCAATGAATATATTTTTGTGACATTTAATTTGTTTGAAATCTTTGCTTTTGTGGTCTAGTGGTTCAGTTGTTGGACTTGACTGCATGAGGTCCCGGGTTCGAACCCGGTCGAGCAACAAAAAAGAAAATTGGGTTTTTCCAATTTTCTAATAAAAAAAATGTTGCTCGGGATTGGAAAGGTGCCCGGTTAGTGATAGGCCTGCCACCTATCACATTGTGGGGCTTAGTGTCTTCGGCTAGTCGTGGGTGCCCTGGTTGTGCCACTGCCTACATCTTCGGGGATATGGGCGTGAAGATGCTTGAAATCTTTAATTTTTTGATTTCGATATCCAAACTGATTTAACTGTTAAAAATATTGTTCTAGGCACACCAAAATTAGAAATTATTGTTATATTGTCAGAAACACTTAGAACATATTAATTATTTGTTATAGTTATATGGTATGTCTATTATTTATGATCGTATAGTTATTAAAAATACACGAAAATTCTAGACTGACGTTTGTGATTCAGTTCAATAAATACTATTTATAGTAACTGAACCTAATATCGACCCATTTAAAATATGCTGGTATCACCGACCCATTATTTTCACAACTTTCTTCTTTACAAAGATTTTGGGATATTTATTAAATAAGCATCTTGCGAGCAACATATAAACACCACTGTTAACAAAATGTTTAAAAAATTTCTAAAAAAGAAGAATTGGAAATTACTGCGATTACCTTACACTCCATAAAGGGTATATCTTCAAGCTGAAGGCAAGACTGGACTGAGCTGTGAGCTGACTTGTTTGTGTTACATTTCTACCAGAATGTAAATATACTATATACCATATATATATACCAGAGTAAGTATATTATTTCCTGACAGTTTCAAGATATTAATAATTGTTTAGATAAGAACTCCTACTGGGAGAGCTTAACTACATCAAAATGAGGGTAAAGCCACGACCATCAGCTAAACGAATAAATGCTTATTGCAAAAATAAAATGTCAGTATCTTTAATTAATTATATTCCTGTTATTAACCGCATCCCAGCTGTATTCATCACTGGATTACTGGATTTCCTGTAATACCTGTAATCAGCCACAACCGGCAACATCCGGATATACCCGGATATATCCGGTTATATCCGGCGTGTCACCGCTAATGAGGACCGTCATTATGAGACGTCAAATAATGTTACACGGACATTGGGTTAATGGAACCGGTAATTAATATTAAGATTAATTCTATTATTATTATCTGTTTATTTTTTGTACCTATTCTATTGCTACATTTCATAATACGTAAATTAGTTTAAGGGACGTAGTACAATAATTAACAAATTGGAACATCATATTTTCTTTTCTTTTTATTGTTATTATTATTTTTATTTATTTATTTATCAAGTCTTAAACCCAATTACATTTCAATAAAATTGTCTGTAAACTTTTATAGTTTGTATAGACAATTTTGTTCTCGCATGACAATGAACCCTCAACACTGATTTTAAATATACTAAATATTACAAAAAATATGCATTTAAATAAAGCCAGTTCATCACTAGTAAGTAGGGTATAATGGGTATACATGATAGTTTTACTATCTATAATTAAAATGAGAAGCATGCGCGCGTCAAAAACCGGTGTTGTGGTTGGTTTGGGTATTAAAGCATTCCTAATCACTTATGCATACAGCATGCTCCAATATTAAACTTTTACGACCTGTTGTGATTATTTTTTATTTTATATAAAATTACTTTATCATACACAGGAAAAAAATATTCGAAATAGTAAATAATTAACCAGCTAACAATTTTTATTATATTTCTTAGAATGTAAAAACTTTAATTAAATTCAAAATAGATTTAATTACGTAGAAAATAGATTTAATTAGTATACAAATATTCTTGTAACGCGTCTATATAATTTAAAAAACTACCACCGGATCGGAAATTAAAATATAAACTAAATGTTGCCTGCGAGTACGTACACATATTGAAGAGACTTTACATGGTTACATCTACTAAATAGTCCGAGCAAAGCCTAAACATTTGGTTTGAGTTCTAAATTCTTGAGTTATAAAATTACAACGAAAAGTGGCATTGATTTTTATATAGGTATATACTAGTTGACCCAGCGAACCAACAGCGAACTTCGTATCGCTTGACATTAATGCTTAGACGGTAGCGCAGTCTATCGGATTTAATGTGAAACATTCCAAAATCAACAACTACTTATTATTAAAAAAAATATTTTTTGTATGAAAAAAGCTTTTGTATGAAAAGCGAATAAAGAAACAGACAAACCTACATATAAAGTTTTAATAAGCCTGGTTTTGGTCCCTCTATCCTGTATACAATACGTAGCAATAAATATTTTTCAAAAATATTTCATTTTAATACTTTTTTATTATTAATGTTTTATTATACGTACCTACGTTTTATTATACGTATAGATACTTAGGTGATCATTAGCCACACATTTTAAAAGTTCGTGACTCGTATATTATTCATACTAGGTTGATCACAATATGCAAAAAATTTCCACAATTTATTGTAATTTCTCAATATGGATTTAATTGACCTGTATGTTTTTCTTCGTACTTTAAGTAATAAATAAAGATTTTTGTCCTTTTGTTATAATATTACTATATCCAGATTATGGGATAGCCGGGTCCCTGCTGCGTGCGGTGCAGTCAATGTATTTAGACTGTAAAGCATGCGTGCGGGTGGATGGCAACATAATTATCGCCTTGGTTTGATGTTAATATTGGCGTCAAGCAGGGTTGTGTGTTGTCAGCGCGCTTGTTGATCTTATATTTGAACAAATGTCTTCAAAGGTTAAGATCATTGAATATAGGAATGCGTATGGGTAACCAAGTTGTGAACTGTCTGCTTTATGCAGATGATGCTGTACTTTTGGGCTCTACACCATCTGAGCTGCAAACACTGGTCACAGTTATGGAAGGAGATTGTAAAAAAAGGGACTTACATTTGAATGCGATGAAAACCAAAATAATGGTGTTTGAAAGAGACGTAGCCGGAACGGATGTAAGAGTTTTGGTTGATAATGTAGTGCTGGAACAAGTGAATGAAATTGTATATCTTGGTTGTGCTTTTAGCAGGGATGGAAGGTACACCGCGGATGTAGAGAGGAGAGTGAGTGCAGGGAATAGTGTGAATGGAGCGTTGGGTAAGCTATTCCAAAGCGAGGTTTTGAGTCAAAAAGCTAGACTCGCTTTGCATAATTCTGTGCTTATTTCAACGTTATTGTATGGAAGCCAGAGTTGGGTATGTCAGAAAGAACATGAAAGTAGGATAAATGCGGTCGAAATGAGAGCACTACGGAAAATCTGTGGTGTAACGCTCGCTGACCGCATTCGTAACAGTGAGATCCGAGAAAGAGTGGGTTTGAAAGAAAGTGTTGGTGTTAAAATGCGAAAGGGCATGCTCCGCTGGTTCGGTCATGTGGAAAGAATGACAGATGAAAGATTGACAAAGCAGATATACAATGCGAATGTGGATGGATGTAGGTACCCGGGGAGACCAAGGCTGACACTTCACGATCAGATCAATCGGATATTATCCGAGGGTGGTGTCAAGAGTCTCCGAAACGGGCGTGTTTATATGAAAAGGGTTATGAATGTGAAGGAAGCAAGACAGGTTTGTCAGGATCGTGAGGTCTGGCACTCGATACTCTTTGCCTACCCCGTAAGGGACTTGGCGTGAAGATATGTATATGTATGTATGTCCTTTTGTTGTACCTATCTTTCCATTTAAAAATTCAAGATGAAAACGTTACGAGTTAGATGACGATTAAAATCTCCTAAACTTTAAAGAAACTTAATTTTTTTTTGGACTTAACGCTGTTCCTGTCGTGGTAAGATACAACAGTGGCTTATAGATAGTGATGTTTTAAGTAAGGTCGTTTAATGTCAAGCTTTTTCTAGCTACCCTCCCCATTTGACCGGAACATAACATTCAACATGAAAATGATCCTAGTTAATTTTCTTTTTATAGGGACTTACTAATGAATGCTGATTTTATTTATACTTATTTATTTCGTGAATCAATTCTTCGCTTCATCGTGTTAATTAGGAGGGGCGTTTCATAGTCAAATCTTTGTATATATAATTCTTGTGTTCGTGTGTTTGTCACTGAACTTCTCCTAGACGACTGGACAGATTTGATGAAATTTTTGTGTGTGTTCAAATTCGAGAAAGGTTTAGATTCACAATTTGGTCTCCTGGAAAATGTTTTTTGAATTTTTTTTTAATAATAAGTAGTTGTTGATTTTGGAATGTTTCACATTAAATCCGGTAGACTGCGCTACCGTCTAAGCATTAATGTCAAGCGATACGAAGTTCGCTGTGTCAACTAGTATATAACTATATAAATTCAATGCCACTTTTCGTTGTAATTTTATAACTCAAGAATTTAGAACTCAAACCAAAAGTTTAGGCTTTGCTCGGACTATTTAGTAGATGGTTTATGTAAAGTTTGCGTAAAATCGGTCGAGCAGTTCCTCATTTATCGCAATTTTTGTAACAAATGACTTCAATAAATGGCGGATCATTTTATTTGACGTGTATTTTTCATTCAAATTGAAACTTTTTTAGACGTGTTTTCGTTTTTTGGATGGATTGGAAATGGAAGTTTCAAAATACCTAGCAATTAATAAAATATTTTTTGTTTAAATGAATGAATTTGATGTTCCAATATATTACATTTTTTTAATATTTCATTTTATACGTAGCGAAGCATGTACCGGGCCTCTAGTTACATATAATTCGTTGTACAATTTAAATCCACTTGTAATTTACCACAATAACCATCATATAAAGAAATGATAATGGCCATTATTTTGTACGAATAAATAAATAAGGAAGGTGAAATTCTTCCAGTAACATTATATCCATGAAATAAGCTTGCGAAACATTCGGAGCGACTCAAGAAACATTATTTATAGTAAATTGGTTTCAGCATTGTTATTTTGGTACAAACAAGAAATGACGTTTTTAAAATAACTGCCATTCGCCCACAGATTTGGACACATTTCATTTTCACACCTCAAGTACTACTAATTTTATTATACTAACAAAAGTCTCGTGTTACATTGTTTGTGGTCCGCTGCACCTACCTCTCCCAAACGGCTAGAACAATTGCGTATTTTTATGTACCTGTATTTGGTAGGATTCTAATTAAGTTGCAAAGCACATTTCATACTTCTAAGTAATTTATATTATAATAGAGTAGATATTTGCCAGGTTTTAGAACACATTCTTTGAAAAAAGAAATCTCAAATCAAAACGGCAGTTCAGGATGAACTCAGAAACTCCTAAACAGATTTTGATCAAATTTCATAACTATGTAAAATGTAAAATTACGGTTACGCTGAATTAAAAAATGTGATAGTGTTTATAACAATATTTCGAAACGTTTCTGCGGGAAAACTTAGCTTTAATTTGCAGACAAAACCGCAGGAAACCAATAATAATGAATATATACTTATAATAGTACTATATAAATTATGCGCTTCGACTTGACAATTTTTACTCTTTTTTACACTTTACACTTTTATTTTTAAATTGGCTGACCTAATCTAAATTTAAGCAAAACGATAAATTATGTAATAACAACTCTATATAGATATATTTTATAATACGTTCGGATTTCCGAAAATTGACGAATACAGCCAAAGCGCATAATTTAAATAGTACCTACCTTACGTACTAATTACGTTTAGTAATAGTACTTACAATACGTAGGTACATAATTAAATTTACCTACTCAAAGCCAAAATAAGTTAAATTTAAGCAAAGAAGCAGAAAAACAAACTTAAGTTAAATATGGATCCGGACATTTATGTTAATTTTACTATTGTATATCCCTGGAGATATGAATAAAAAATGTACTTATGTACGAAAGTCATAACTTTGGAGAATAACTGTGCCTTACAATATATTTTCCAAAATTATTATCACCCTTGCGCTATTTATTTAACACAGGCGCTTTTCGTGTCACAATGTTAGTTCCCGTACTGCTCCGAAACGGCCTGACCGATTCTCATGAAATTTTGTGAGCGTATCGAAAAGGTCAGAGAATCGGCTACTTTCTGTTTTTTCACACTCCTTAATAATAAATGTGACTCACCCCATTTTTTTTTACTAAAATCACATAAAAAAAAGTAGCAGAACAACGTCTGCGGGGTCAGCTATTTTCTTATAAGACTTGTACACATGAAGTTACAAAATCTATTTTAGTTTACCAAAAACTGAGCTACCACCTACTACTACTGCATGACGTATTGAAAACATGGAAACTAAAAAAAAATAAAAACTAGACCAGAGAGTTTACACCAGTGGTGGGCAAACTACGGCCCGCGGGCCGAATCCGGTCCATGAGGGAATAACTAAGGGAGATAGAGATTTAGGTTATTACATGTTAAATATTCGCTGTCTACCCGCGACTTCGTAAACACGGAACAGATTTTCATACAAACTTTCATCTTCCGTTATAATCCTTTCCAAAAAAATAACCTCGTTATTATAGAGTTGAGAGAAAGTGTTTGTTTACGGTTTTTGTGTGTTAATACATCGAAACAAAAATATTTAATTATTTACTACATAATCTACCACAATTACCTTTAACTATATCGTAAAATATAGCCGTTTGGGTACGGCTAACCTAGCCAGCCAGAAGAAGAAACGGCTAAACAAACTCGCGGCAACCGAGATATATTTTATATTTACAAGGACATTTATATTAAAAAAATATCAATAAGGTAAACTTTTCTGCAAAAAGTAGTAAGCTTTATCTAACAACAAGTCAAATAACTACTTTCAAAAGCTTTAGAAGCACTGATCTCAGACTGTAAGGTTTTTGGTTAGGCACATACAATTTCTCACTGTTTCTAAATGTCAAATTCCTAAAATTTCAGCATTTGTTTTAAAAAAAAATATATGAATTTTTTTACAAATACACTTACAGCCAAAATATATCAGTCAGTAGTCAGCCAAAATATATAAGCAAGATAAAGGTATAAATTTAAGACACTTCAAAAGTGGTTTACAGGAATGTAAACGAATAACGCTTCATATTGCTCGTATACACATTTTTTTGAACTACAAAGATTCTGATTAAATCAACCGGATTATCGCAAATAGGGATGCCATATTGCATATATAGATTTCCCGCCACAACAGTTACACGGGGTCTGTGAAATTAGCAAAATAAATGCATGTTCTACTTCTGCGGAACAAACAGAACAAACCATACTAACATTATAAACATTTTTATTTATAATGTTAGTATGGTTTGCTGAATCATAAACTTTCCCAAAATTAAAAAAAAATACACCGTACCAAAGAACTGCAACAAATAATAATTAAAGATATCATTTTAATTATTATAATTTGTATAAACTATGTTGACGTGGCTTTCAAGCTTTTAGTGCCCGCACATACAGTGAACTACGAAATGTAGAAAACATTTCTAGAATAACTTAGAGTGGAAGTTACTTATAGTATTTTCTTATCTTAATGTTTGCTTAATCAAGATACAGCATCTTTCAGATTTATTTAGTAAATGTTATCATTATGTACGTCTCTAATTGGCTTAATGATACGAATGTGTTCGTAGTATGGGCCATTGGAGTGGGAAACTTAAGGATAGATTCTCTCCAGGATGGTTACACTTTTTACAATTAGTAATAAAGCTGCCTACTAGTTGGTGGGCATATTCCGAGCTAAACGTCGTACAACTACTACCTAATAGAGAGCGTTCACGGTGTTATTAAAATAATAAACCTAATTGACCCGTTGTTAGAGAAAACATATTATAGTGTCAGGGATTTTCTTGTAGACAAGAATTTATAGTGAAATAATTGTAATAATTATTAACCAAATATAATGAAAGTTATGGTTGCCGAGGAGTTTGTTTCGCGGTTTTTTCTCCTGTTTGGCTAGGTTTGGAAACGGTGGTAGTTTATGGTAGACAGGGTTAAATTTAATTAATTTTAAAATATTTGATATTAAATAATTAAACCATTTATAAATAAAAATAAAAGGCCTAAATTTAAAGTATATGTAAATAAATCATATTTTTTTATAAATAATAAAATATTTGCACACCAAATCATGGTAGAATATGTTAATATACTTAAATACTTCTGAAATACCTCATTTACACACACATTCCGCAAATAAATAATTTTCTTTCTTCTTTCTAAATATTTACTTGGCATTTACGGTTCATTTGGCTGTAACAAGGCTTTTTCGTAACAAAACCTACTTTACTGTAGTAGAGAACGTTAAAAGTTACATTTGCTTCGTAGGTGCAGGGGGGCAAATAGGTACCGTCGTGGCCAACCAGTCTCATTACTGTTAACTTATTGTAAAGAAAAGTATATTGTGAACGTGAGTTTCGGCAACCCTATCCTCCATATCCAGAATTCTTGACAGTAAAAAAAAGGAATTGATACCAATACCAATATAATAAATTATATATAACTTCTCTAGGTACATTTTTCCCTATATTCAGATAGGAATGATCCATTAACTTGGAATATTTTTACCAAGCACTACAGTCACGCACAAAATTGTTAGAAATGTAATTATTTCACTCATGTTTAAATCACCCGGAGTTATTTACAATAACTACGTATATAATATCGTGAAACGAACTTAGTGGAATTTTAGCGATTTCCAAATGACTTGTATAAAAAAATAACTAACTAGCGAAGTTGCCAAATTCCTACGCAGAGGAGTTGTTTTCTTTTTCAACCTAAAAAAGTGACATCATCACGAAGATCAACTTAAATTTTTAAATTTTGTCTACGGATATTACACGAAACTTTCACACAGTTGGAACCTGGGTTTTTTTATGGGTGATGCGCCTAAGTGCAAAGAACCTCGCCCTTCCTCCCTGTTATTGCTATAATACTTTATTATATTCTTCAAAAAATTCGAGGTTGCTTTTTTGGTATGCTACCTTGTTTTTCAGATATTTCATCGTTTGATAGGAAATCCTTTTTCTCTCTTCGGTTCTCGGTTGTATTTCATTTATGAACTGATTTCAAAACATTTTTTATTTGAAAGAGTGTACCTTCGTACTGGTTGCCCTCAAATTTGGATTTGACTATGGAGAAATCTTATACAAAACCTAAATTTTGATGATTTACTTTTTACAAAGTCGTTTTTTTGTAGTTTTACAAGTTTGAAAGGCGCCCCGCTATTTGAAAGTATGTATGTATGTTGTAAAAACATTGAACCAGTTACAATTTATTTTTGTACCGAAATGTCTTCTGGGGGAAGGATAAAAAAATATATTTTACTCCGATATCTCAACGGTTTCAACGAAAGAACAAAATAACTTTTAGAAACGATTTAAATCACTAATAAGAAATAAATTTAATAATCACACATATCCAGAACATAAGCTAACTAATAAGTAGGTAATATTCATGATTACATATTGTGAAAAAAATATAGATTTTGACTTCTGTAATCACCAGTACATATTTTTCAGTAACGATATTCGTATGATTGATCGGCGCGCGTAGACAAAAGATGACACGGTTGATGTATGGATGGAACTGTGATTTCGTTTATTGAGATGTATCTGTATGAAGATGGATTCATACACAGGTTTCTGATTTTTGTAATAATTCATACGTACATAATAATATCGTATGTCGTACCCGGAGATTAATTAGAGACACTAAAGGTGGTAATGGTGCGTTGCCGACCTGAGGCCGGGATGTTAGGCCTCGAGCAAAAGTAAGTTTACCGGCGGCATGAATAGGTAAGGCGGTAATAGGAATAGGTAGGTAGGTAACAATGTTTTTAATGTTTCAAAAGCCAAAATTTCATGAACAAAATGGAATTACTTTTATTGAAATTATAGACTTTACTTTTCAAAATATATTTATGTAAAGAAAAGAACTACACTTTCTCGAGTAATTGAATCCATTTACTAGATTCCCATTAAAACACAGATTATATGATAGACCCTCGCTGACGTAGATCCTATGGCTTATTTTCCTATAGCTGGTTTCCAAGCAATATCCTTCATACCATGGAACTGTCGCTTTAGATTCTGCCCATCTGCCCACTTGGAATCCATGTAGCTGTCGTCATTGTCAGCCTCTAACTTCTTCCACTCTTCTTGCTTCCTATAGGCTTGCAGCATCAGCTGCTTAC
>NJDC01003814.1:57891-70841 GCA_002245475.1 Calephelis virginiensis
ACACTGTCACATTTTGATTTCAAGATTCACAAATTTAATCATTCATTATCGGCCAATGTTAATAATGTATCTCAATCTAATGGATTTCAAGCAATCTAGATAGCTGCGTGTCCGGCGGCCTATCCCATTCCTAATTGCTATATTTATCCTGTCCACAGATATGTTATTGGCAAGCGATAACATAAAAATGGATCAAAATATCAATCTTGGACAGCAAGTTTTGGATTAGGATTGATTATTAATATTGGCCGTAAGATAACAATACCCAATCCAAATTAATTTGATAATTATGTAGTTCATAAAAACTTTAACATTTTAAATCTCGACCCAATCAGAAGATTGTAACACTAATTATGCAATTTCGCTAAGTGCCAACGACGGTTATTGAATCGAGTCTACAATTTATCTTCAGTAATGCAGTCACAATAAAAGAGTCTAGATTTAAAGTAAGCTTTTTGCAATGTAAATGATCAAGATTGCACTCCTAATGAGATTTTATCCTTTGCCTTAATAAGGTTTCTCCGACGGCTCGCCGGAGCGCTAATTTCGAAATTGTTAAGAAAGTTTTTATTAATTTCCGGAAATTGTCTGCCAACTGAGGTCAGACTGCTAATTTTTTAATAAAATATCTTTTGGGCATTACAAATGAATTGAGCATGAAGTTGGCGATACACGATAAGCAATGCACATATTATGTGTCTGTAGTCAAAGATCTTTGTTTTCAGTAGGAGATCCGCCTGTTTGTCTTATTGCAATTAAATTAATTCTAATTCAAAACCGTTGCTGCAAGAACGAAAGAAGAGACTCGCAAACCGACTACTGCCAAACGAACACAAAAACAAACAAATTAAATAATAAACCCAATAACTTAGTTAACTGATATTTTTATTTAACTGTTTTTATGTAATGAAAATTTACATTAAGGAAGATGGACATAACAATCTGAGGGTTTCCAACTTTTCAATTAACTATTTAGCTGTGTAGTTCTAATAAAAAAATAATGATATATCTTTTTTCGTTTGACGGTTTTTAGTTAGAAATTAAAAATTATAAGCGTCGTCTACAAAAATATAAATACCTAATTAATGTGTGAACATGTAAAATGACTAAAATGCCCATTTACGTATTAAATTTATGACAAAAACTCACCCAAATGGTCACTCAGCTTATTTCCGCTGAGCAGTTTCTTCCCACAGGCCCACAGACAGGCCCTAGCCGGGTCGATGACCTCGTTAGCCGCCTGGGTTCCTGTCAAGTCTTCCACGTTGTCCAACTCCATGCGAATCGGGTCGTGTGGTGGAAGACCAGCAGGAAACACTATCTTCGTTGCTCCTCGTAGCTCGTCCAAAGCCCTTGATACGTCCTTTTGGGTCAAACACTTGCGTAGATCTACCTGTTTAAGAATATTATTTGGTATATGTTTCAATGAAGATTTATTGAAACTAAAAAAATAAAAAGCCACCTAGTGAGTACCCAAACCCAGTGGCAGTAATCTGGTTCAAAGTAGCTGGTAGAATTACACTGGTAGTGAGCACCACTAAAACTGTGGTTGGTGACTGTTGACGATGGTTATCTCTTACCATCAAGTGCCGCCGTTTGTTCGCTATCTGGTACATTAAAACACTTCGAAAGTTTCCTTTACAATTCAATTGCAAAATCTGTTTTAAAATGCAAAATACCTCGATAACCCTTTTAATATTAAAAAATTCTTTCAATGTTTTTTGTCTAAAACGCTTGAGTACCACTCTATTTGTTTAAAAAATACCAAGCTTTCTGTTATTATTTTAGCAACCCCAACCACAGCGAACTTTGCTTATTTGTTCAGTGTTGTTATTTCAAAAAATGTTTTTACTCTTAATTACGTTTTCGACTGTTACAGTATCACACGTTGTATAAAATTCTTTGTTATTTTACCTGAAACCGGTGTATCCGTTTTTGATTCATAAAAATCAATTGCAATTTGTTGATTGTATTTTTACCCAAGACAGTCTTTACTTAGGAAATGATTATTTTTCTGTTTTCACGGGAATTATTCACAAAAATAGAAATCAACAAATATCTTCAAAAAAGTTTCTTTAAACTCATATTGCCTAAGACACACAACGAGAATACCCACGATTGGCCAAAGGTACTTAGTCTTACAATATGATAGGTAGCAAACCTATCGCTAGCCAGACACTTATCCAATCCCGGACGATGTTGTTTTTATTAGGATTTAGTAAATAAATATTTTTGAGTAACAGAGACAAGTACCTGACAGGTAATTTAATAATTTCGTGTTAAAAATATTCTAATATATTTTTTAACATTTACGATTTTAGTAGGTACGAAACATCGGGGAAAAATAAATTCTCGGGGGTGGCAACTTCGATTGCCCTTAGCAATGCGAAGTACCTTACTTGCGAAACTCAATTGTTTCTATAGTAGCAACAAAAACAAATTGTCTTACTACAAAAAAACTATTCGTTGAAAGATATGTGTTACTAAATACTAAATACAATCTAAAATTGGATTGTCAACCAATAACTTACTACAAAAAAAAACTATTCGTTGAAAGATATGTTTCACTAAATACTAAATACAATCTAAAATTGGATTGTCAACCAATACCATGTTGCTACGTCAT
Organism: Calephelis virginiensis; assembly: GCA_002245475.1. NCBI lineage: Eukaryota > Metazoa > Arthropoda > Insecta > Lepidoptera > Riodinidae > Calephelis > Calephelis virginiensis. The sequence continues at coordinate 60,518 of NJDC01003814.1, forward strand.
CAACGTGTGGCATGTTATTAGTTTATTGTCAATTTTAGACAGTGTTTACTTAATTAGGCGACTATTTTTTTTCGTAAGGCGAAAAAAAGAGTTTACCGTAAATGAGTTATACTTATACTCTTATGGAATCTGAAACATGAAATCTGACAATCTTAATTAATAGATTCCACAGAAGGACGATATGATCATCACATTCCTTTTGTAACTTACATGTTTCTTGCTAATATACTCCTTGGCAGTTTCTGCAGCTTTTTTTAACACTTCTTGAAGATTCGGAGGTGGTGCCAGTCCACACCGACGTCCCATTTCATCCTTCGCTTCTACGTAACCAGGTGGAGCACAGCGTTTAGCCCATGGGTCTTCCAACTTCAATTCTTTGATCTGATGTCAAAACACACAGACATAAATCATATTAACAGACCCCACATTGTAAAGTTAATCCCACGGACCAACAGTGAGAGTCGCGTTCAATATCCAAAGGGTGCATGCATTTATGTGAAGCCATTACTTTGTCTGTTTTTTTATTAAATTTGTTCTGTCATCAATGCATTTAAGCCCTTTAATATGCTATCGTTGACAAGCACCATAACATATGTACGTTATCATTTGCTTACCAGAGCCTTTACCATGAGTTGTTATAGATTACGTTCGGTAAGTTACATGTCGAAATCTATGATACTTTTGGTCTAAAAGTGTGTTTCTCTTAGTTACCAATGAGGCGCTGTTTCATATAAATAATTAACAGAGACGGTAGCGACTATAGTAAACTTGACAAACCTTAAACTCATGGTAAAGGCCCTGGATGTATATGAGACACGATATTTTTTAGAATCAAGAAATGTAACAATTTGTCTTCGAACATAATGTAAAAGAGAAGTTTGCATTACGCCAACGTCCAATAAACGCAGCAGTAAGCTAGAGAGTGCTGCTAGTGATAACTACATCGGGTTTTCCTTTGTGGCCATGGAAATATATTGAAAATGGTTATTAAAAACAACTACATTCGATTTCAAAATGTATCATCTACTCAATGTTTTTTATGAGATTTAAAGATAAAATAGTCAGACGGTTTTCTTAAATGGTTAGAATCACACACGGCCCGCAGACAGCAAAACTGGTCGTGGTTCGTTATTAGTCTTAAGTTTAGCGTAGTTCACCATTAGTGCGAAGTACCTTGCATAATAAGTTTACCGACTACACTACCTCCCTTATCAGAAAACGACCATGTCCAATACTGATAGTTTGCAACAGGACTAAGCGGTGATATCAATTCACACAGTTGTCCCAAAACCTTCATTTCTTCTCTCTTTATTATCCACGTGAAAGGAAAACTGTGGGCCCATATTTTTTTAAGGATCCCGGAATCAATGTTGAGGTCGTTTTAATACTTGTAACTGCTCTGATATAAAGTCTTCCTTTTAGCTATGACTTAAAAAAATGGGCAAAATCACCTGTTCGTCAGTCAACCCTTGCATTTCAGGAGGTAGAAAGGTTCCATGTTCTTTCAACTCTTCCAACTCATAGCAAATCCTGGTGACCTTGAGCCTACCGTTGAATATCGAGACCATGTCCTTGACGACGTCATCTACTGAGTTGTTTACATTGGTCTCGTATAAGAACTGGTTCTCATCACCTCTTTTAACTAGAAGAATCACCATTTTGTTAGGAAATGTGCAGAAATCGACTCAAGTACATTGAACAAACATCGGTTGCTATGGCGATGTCTCTATGACAACGTCATTGTATAATATTTGACTTGTTACATGACACTTCATTAAAAGGTATTTTCATGGATATCTAATAAAATATTACTATCTATATGTAAGCTTCTTTGTTATTAAGTTTCTTGGTTACAAACAAAACGTCCATGGGTATTTTACATAGAAATAGAAATATTTAGGGGTCAAACTAGCCAGCTCGATGAACTTTTTACCGCCTAGTCTTTGGTACCGCCTTATATTTACAGTTATTAACAACGTGTAGTTCTCTTTCTGGTCTGTGGTTATTAGGAGTTGGTATAAGACATAGAAATAGGAATGTTAGAGGTCAATGGTATAAGAAACATCAAAGTGTTGTTTTTTCTATTGTTCTCGTCATTTTTCTACCTTTTTTTACCTATGCAACTTGTGCCTTATTAAGTCGTTTTCAGCAAATGTTGTCAAGAGTCGATTTGTCTGTGAGCACTTCATGTACATTTTCAATTTTCTAAACAAAATAACGTTGCCAGGGATTGGATGTGCCTGGTTGGTGATAGGCTTTCCACCTATCACATCGTGGGACTCAATGTTTTCGGCTAGTCGTGGCTGCCTGGGTTGTGCTTCTGCCTACCTCTTCGGGGATATGGGAGTGAAATACTATTTTTTATAATTCATTGACAAACTTATACATATGCTAAACCTGGAAAGTCACTATAGATGTTTTTTCATACCATTGTAACACAACAAACACAATTGGTAAAAAAAGCAGACGGTTTTTCTGAAGGGAAGAAATTCACGCCGCCTAGAGACACCAAACGTGGTAATGGTGCGTTGCCAACTTGAGGTTGATATGTTCGGCCTCGAGCAAAAAAAAATGTATTTTGACGTCCATCACAATCCATTTTTTTTTGCAATCTATACTAATATATCCAAAGTTAATATTATAAATGTGAAATTTTGTTTAACTGTTTATATGTTGCTCTTTAATGCTACTGTAACTAAACGGCTGAACTCTTTTTGTTGAAATTCACCCTCCCCCCTCGATACATACTTACACACATACATACATACATACATACATTTCTTCACGCCAAGTCCCTTACGGTGTAGGCAGAGAGTATCGAGTGCCAGACCTCACGATCCTAACAAACCTTGCTTGCTTCCTTCACATTCATAACCCTTTTCATACAAACACGCAGGTTTTGGAGACTCTTGACACCACCCTCGGATAATATCCGATTGATCTGATCGTGAAATGTCAGCCTTGGTCTCCCAGGTACCTACATCCATCCACATTCGCATTGTATATCTGCTTTGTCAATCTTTCATCTGTCATTCTTTCCACATGACCGAACCAGCGGAGCATGCCCTTTCGTATTTTAACACCAACACTTTCAATCCCACTCTTTCTCGGATCTCACTGTTACGAATGCGGTCAGCGAGCGTTACACCACAGATTTTCCGTAGTGCTCTCATTTTGACCGCATTTATCCTACTTACACACACATGCTCATTATATATAGCTCGTTTTGTGGTACAAGTTCAATAAAGCAGTTCTCGACTTGATAAGAGACAGCCACCTTATAGAACAAACAATTTTTATTTGAGCAGAAAAAGACCTAAACATTAAAAAAAAGGTCACTTATGTAAAGGCTGTTCGTAAATAGTATAGGTACGTTGGCGTTAATCTCCAGGAGATAAGGAACAAAACACCAATGACACGGATAAAACAGAACACCTGTGAGTTTCTCACTTGCAGGTGCTGAATACAGATCCGAGCACTAATGGTGTGGCCCAAGTTTATTAAAATACCTATATTCATTTTAGGTTATGAAGTTATTTTAAAACTTATTACTATTAATATCGCAGTCTTTCTTGATCTTATCTGACTTATGTTTTACAGTGATGTGTTCATGTTTGACTGAAATGGGGAACTACTCACTGAAACTCAACCACCTACCCGCGGTAGACAACGCCCCATTATCTTGGTGTCTATAGACAACATATATTTTCTAACATCAGGGATCTACTTATATGTTTCCCAACCCTTAAAAAAGAGCCAAATTTGAGATAATACGCAGCAAAGCAAACAATTAGTCTGGTTATTCATGTTCTCTTCCGTGGGATGAATCAAAGTGGTCCTAATCGCTACAGTGACCGCTCGTCCCTTGCACCATGCTCTTAAAGCTTATTCCTAGTAAATATCCAATACCCCTCACTCCACTGCATTAACTTACCTTACTTTTGGAAGCTTGCTTTATACATAAACCTGAAATACAAATAAAATGCAAGATACAATCAGGCGTATAAATGCTTGAGCAAGTTTTCAGAGATTTTTGGTCGCCTCGTTGGCCAAGAGGTTAACGTAAACATCTGACCCCACCGACACACCGCGAGACTCGGGTTCGATTAACGACGGGGAAAGATGTTAGTGTGATGAACATTTAGATTTAAGTTTGTAAAAAGATAATGTAGAAAAAAAAATCAATTTGTGGTCCAATAAACCTACACTGTGCAAAAAAGACCATTTGCCATTGTGACTGGCAGCTCGTAAGAAGCAAGCAAAGACAAAATTTAAATTACAATCAAGACTCTGATGGTAGAGAACTGTGCAGCAACTGGCCTGGTAAAGATTTACCGCCCACACATTCCTGCCGCCATAGTAACAGTGTCATGATCCGGTTCCGACGGAAGGGTTGCTGGTAGATGTGCACATAAGGTAGGGTACATCTAAAACCCCGGTAACAGCACAACGCCGCACCTATGACATCTATGGTGTCTAAAGGCAATAACCATCTCTTACCGCGTGCTTGTTCTCTTTCATTTGGCATAAAAATGTTTTTATACTAATAACACATACATTTCCAATAATTTCGCATGGTCATCCCATCACGCGTGAATGGATGGACCAATTTTGCTGATTTTTTTTTTAGTTGTGTTGGTTATTGTCAGGAAGAAGTTCTTATGAAATGTAAAACTTGAAAACTGCAGGGAAAATGGGAAAACAATGTGTTAATCCATACAATTAGTAATTATTAATGTCAAGCGATACGAATTTCATCGAATCGGCTGGTAGATCGTTAAAAATCTTTGTTTTAGAACAAAATCATTACAATACATTGTTGACTAAATTGATACGGTTTTATTGCTTTCCTTCGATTTTTTTCAAGCACGACATTAATTTCTTTCGTTTCGACTGATTGTTTAGTGTTTACAAAATGTATAACAGTAAAGAAAATATACAACGTTAAAAGTAAAGTTTCAAGTTAAAGGTTTTGGAAAAATGTTCCAAGATTGATTTCTCTACATATAAACCTTCCTCTTCAATCACTTTCTCTCTTAAAAAAACCGCATCAAAATCCGTTTCGTAGTTTTAAATATTTAAGCATACAAAGGGACATAGGGACAGAGGAAGCTACTTTGTTTTATACTATGTAGCGAAGTCAATTTAAACTCTTCCTGCATTCAATCTTAACAAATATTTTAAATAATCGCTTGTGACTTGCACCCCTGACTACACCCATCGGGTTACATGTACATCTTATATCGATCTTGACGAGTCGTGTTGAGTTTTTCCCGCATTATACCGTGACAAATTACTAATAAAATCGCTATTGGAATCGCTGTGATCACTCGTTGCTCACTCCATTACTTTAAACAGTTAACAACACTCTTTGTTACTCCTTAGATAGATGCTTTGAGTATGGCAAGTCTTGTTGATTTTGTCGTTAACTTACCTTTTATACTCAACGACTCTTTATATTTAATTTAATATTTAAGGTTTAGAGATATTTAACCTTTAATTCCTCTTTAGTCATGTTATATTATTAAAGGAGAATCAATTTAATAAGTAGATCTTATTTGCACTACGTCAATCTGCGTAAATATCTGTAAAGACAAGTAGGTAAATTTCATTGTGCTGACATTATTGCCAATAATATGTTGTATTTTAAAATGAAAAGCTTGTAGCTAAGCTTTGTACAAAGGCATAATATTATTACAAAGCCATGGTGTCGCATTCAGATGTAGTGTCAAATGTGATCTATAAACTTGACTCAACATAATCTTATAATTTTTCGCTTATCAAAACTGTGGAACAGGATCACGTAGTGTTAATAAAATTGACTATGAACCAATACTTTGAATAGAATCAGTGATTCTGTTATTGCGAAGTTGCTGATTATGGCGTCAGACAAATGTTGTCATATTAAAGTCTATTCAAATTCAAATGAGTGCAAAGGTTTAGCTTAATGTAATTTTTATTATTATTAAAAAAAATATTCATTCGCAAAATTTGTTTATTGATCACATTTTTTGTTAACAAGAGTTACTTGTACACTTTCGCCACAATTTAAACTTGACTTCCACCCCGGCTTAGTTATTATGAACTCATACTAATTGTGAAGTTTTTAGTGTATTTTAAGATATATTAAGTCTTGCTTGCATTCTACCCTAATAAATCGCTACAGTAATCGCTTGTCACTTGGCCCAATGTCTAGACCGGTCGGGGCACATTACCCGACCCAGTGAACACTGCCGGTACATTAGACATCGGTCTCGGCGAGGCGAGTTGAGAGGCCAGTAATGGATATAAATATCCTCGAAGAAAATATTTAACAAAAGCTTAACGTTAAACATTAACTGAAAATGTGCTACATCTGTACAAATAAAATTCCAAAAGACCACTTAAAATATATTCCAAGTTATATTTTAACAAAAAGTATATTTTTGTGACAAGATATTTTTTGTGAAGGCCTTTCCCTGCAGAAGAAAAGAGTATAATTTAAATCGTATCAAATAAGTCCGAACACGAGATCAGCTCCATCTCATTATAAGTTGATCAAATTTCACTTTCGGGATTGCAATCGGACAAATATACATACATACATACTTTAAAAGCATACATAAACAGCTGTCGGTCGCACTCCATTACATTTTATTTTACAGACGTTAATTATATTTTATTCAGTCGTTAAGCTGACTGTCTACACATTTTTTTTATAATATTGGTAGGCAAACAAGCAGACGGATTTCCTGATGGTAAGAAATTCACGCCGCCTAGAGACACCAAAGGTACAAATGGTGCGTTGCCAACCTGAGGGTCCCGGCCTCAGGTTGGCAATTAATTTATATAGGCCTTGAGCAAAAGTAAGTTTACCGGCTACCTTACCCTCCAAACCGGAACACGTCATAACGTTATGGCGGCAGGAATAAGTAAGGCGGTGGTACCAATCCGGGTGAGTCACTGCGAAACTCTAACACCTAATCAGATGCCACGGTGTTAGTGACGCCTAGTTAGTGTTAGTTATTGAAGCCTATATTCGCTTTTTACGAGCTGCCTGGCAGGAAGGCAGATGGTCTATTCTGCAAAGGAGCTCGGACCAACACGGGGAAAATGAATTATTAATAATGATGAATCAAAAATTAATTGACGAAACCTACCTACTTCTATTTATTGAATTTTTACCAACCCTAGCACTTGGTGAAGCTCCATTACGTATTTTGTAATATTTGTATACGCACTGTTTCACTTTCTATTAATTAAAAGATCAATTTGGAATTAGAGACAATTCATTAAAGCTATTTAGTTTTAAGTCTGAGATATTATTAGTACATTTTAAATAAAAAGGTTTTAAGTTCCAGTGTGAGTCTATGTAAGGCACATTATTATGAATAATTTCCATTGTCGACACTTGCTGAAATTAAATTGTACACAATACGTTTTTACAAAAAGTTTTTTTTACTAATGTTACTTTTACTGGCTATGTCGTGACTGGCTTAACCGTGAAGCATTAATAAAAGAACATGGAAATCCAAAATTTTGGATCCCTTTTTACGAAAATTGCGCGAACGGTTCCCACACTACCATGCACTTGACACACACAAACAAACATATTGATGATAACGATAAAAGATCACAGATGGCGCACTAAAAAAGTTTGGAAACAAAGTAGTTGGTCTTGAGAAATGAAGATGGCGTTCTTATCAACAAGATATTAAAATTTATTATGGTTGAATTTCGACCAATGGGCGAAAACTAGTAAATTTAAATCACTCGAGTTATTTAAGTCGCAGGGTTTGTAGCAAGTTCGTAGCTGTTTCGTAGCACGAAGTGTAGCTACGATAAACATTTTTTTGTCATATTAGACATAAAGAAATCAAAAGATATTTAGTGGTCAAGTAGGAAAGTGAATCGAAGATGTTGAAATTCAAATAATTTGACTTAAACTAAAAAGAAAACCATCCACATTCCTATTTTACTGAGTAAACATTTCTGTTTCAAGCAGAAAAGAAGTCAAACATTTTTTACTCAGAAGCTATGTATTCTTATTGTTTATTCTTGAATTAATGTACTTCATTTAGTTTTATAATCAACTCCTTCAACAGTCAGTTTTAAACTGATATAATATTGTAATCATTTTCGGTTAATATTCCAAGCGCATCGTAGAGTGAAACCTGTTCAAATAGGTTAATAATTATTACCCTAAATCTGGCTTACATTCGCCGGCACTGACCAGAAATATTGTGGAATCATGTCAAGTTGACCACGATTGTGTAATTTTGAGAAGTTGCACCTCGCGAAGGAAATTAAATAAAAAATCGATAACCCCCTACAAAACCTATAGGTATACAAAACCTATAGGTAGGTATATAGGTACACGCAAACACAAACATACACACATAAGCACACCCACACACCCACCTCACACCACACGCACACACACTCACGTTAAAATTTGACGTGTCAGAATTTGAAATTGGAATGGGTTAAAACTTCTAAACTCGCGTGAGGACACGTGACCTGATGCAATAAATGAATATTGTATACTACCACATAGATGATAGTACTTTCATAATGATAATTAAAGAAATTCGTGCACAATTATTCCCTAACCATTCCAAAATATCAAAAATGCACAACGTTTATATTCAAGTTTTCAGTTCTGCCGGCACTCCCGAAATGCAACCCGTCATGTTTTTTTTTAATTACGTCCCACAATGTGTGTGGGATAACTGATAGGTACCAAGCCTATTACCAACCGATCACAGATTCAATCCCAGGCGACGTTGTTTTTATTAGAAAATAGGAAAAACATACATTTTCTTGCTGATGCTGAATACCAAAATAGAATCAGGGACCTCATGAATTCAAGTCTAACACCGGACCTCTCGACAACAAATACCACTATAATCTAAAATATGTAAATTTATAAAGTAAAGAAACATGTAAGCACTAAACTAAATTTCATTAAATTTTGCACAAAAACAGCAAAGATTTGTAGAACAGTTAAATAACTAAAACATTTCCTTTTTCGCAATTCGATAAAGCATGAGCAGATGTAGCTTTTGGTTTAAGAAAAATGTTGTGGTAAATCCGAACAAAGCCCAACCTGCACTGAGCTGATGATAAGAAATTTATTTTATGTTAATTTTAGTAGATTAGAAAATGTTTGTAATGAAAATGGTTAAAAAACGCATTTTTCATCAAACATTATGATTTTAAGATAAAATAAAATGTTATTATGATCTAAAGTATAAGATGTGTAAAATTTACGTATAAAGCTTCCTTTTAAAACATTTTATCTATTATAAAAACAGCATCAAAATCCGTAGTTTCAAAAATTAAGCATACAATGGGACATAAGTACAGAGGACTGAGGAAGCGACTTTGTTTTATACTACGTGATGCAAAAATTGGGTTGCCTGTTATTTATCGGGGTGGCTAATAATTTCAAACATTCTGTCTATAATTTTTTCACGCAACCCATTTTCATATGACATTTATTTCTATTAAACTGAATTTGTTGGAAAATAATAGATTGTTCCTGTAATGCTTGGTGTAGATCGATTAAGGTTGAAATTTACTACTGTAATAAATGTTTCAATATAAGTCAGGCAAACCAGTTTTTATTTTTATTTTTTGGTAAACTATCACGTCAAAATGTTTTTCTGTTTCATGGTCCGAGTACATCGTAAGGAGGTGGTAAGGTGAGGCCCGTTAAATGAGGGTAATGATTATCGTCCTAAATCTTGTTTATAATGGCCAGCGTTGACCAGAATAACCATGGAATTATACAATTTTATTTTATGTTTTAAAGTTTATTGTTTCATATATGGTAATACTAAACAAAAAATGACGTTATTTCCACATACCAGTACGGAAACCCTGAAATATTACGCTTTGTTTTTTGTAATAGAAATCAAAAGTTTTAGGGCTGTAATCCAATTTTAAATAGAGTTTATTAATAACATATTTGTAAAACCACGAGATTTATATACCAAAACATGGGCAGATCTACAAAAAGACATTTTCTGTTCTCTTACCATTAAGATAAATGAAAAAAAAGGGTCTTTACGCCCTCACCAGCGAAGAGGTAGGCAGAGGCATAACCAGGACACCCACGACTAGCTGAAGACAATTAATCCCACAATGTAATAGGTGGCAAGGCTATCGCCAACCGGACACATATCCAATCCCGAGCAACGTTATTTTTATTTAAAAAATTGAAAATACACTTTTTCTACTTTTTTTGGTGCCAGACCCGGGTATCGAACCCAGCACCTCAAGAAGTCAAATCCGAAGCCGGACCGCTAGGCGACAGAGGTGAGGTAATATAAATGTAAAA
>NJDC01003814.1:71009-83325 GCA_002245475.1 Calephelis virginiensis
ATCAACCTTTTCATTACCTGTTATTTCTACGTGAGATGGTAATACCCTTATGGTTGTAATAGACTACTCTTTACAGAATGCACTAGCACCGTGAAATCTGACTAGGTGGTAGAGTTTCGCAGCGACTCACCCGGATTGGTACCACCGCCTTACCTATTCCTGCCGCCATAACGTCATGACGTGTTCCGGTTTGGAGGGTAAGGTAGCCGGTGAACTTACTTTTGCTCGAGGCCTAACATCCCGGCCTCAGGTTGGCAACGCACCATTACCACCTTTGGTGTCTTTAGGCGCCGAGAATTTCTAACCATCAGGGAATCCGTTTGCTTGTTTGCCTTCCAATATCATAAAAAAAAACGCAGGTACAGTGAGCAAACCATATTTCGTTGCAATACCTACTGTGAAAGTACTGTAAGTTTGCTTAATGTACTAAATTTCATATTTTTAACGCTACAAGTTGCTTGCCAGCGACTTCGTTAGCGTAGGACAGCAACGATTTTCAAACAAACTTTCATCCCCCGTCATAGTCCTTGGGGTCTTAATTTTTGGACTCGGTTCATTTGCTACATGCATAACAAATTTTGTCGAAATCGGTTCAACAGTTTTGCCATGAAAGGGCAACAAAAAAACAGACAGATTTTCGCATTTATAATGTTAATTATGGAATAAATACATGCACATTTCGCAGATAAATTCCTTCGAAATGTTGCATGCCTGGGATGATGGAGACAAACTAAATACCTACTATTTGTAAACAAGCCTATTATAATAAAATTGTATTACCTATATCACTAGCCGTCTCGCCAAACATTGGCCACTTCGCACTCGATACTCGATAGAGTTACTTGGCATTACATTGCCATTGTTTAAGCAGAAGCTGTACGTTCAAATATTTCTATGAATCCCCTTTTTCCCCTTGGTGACTTTAGTTAGACCGAGGTTTGTTATGTCTTTCTTTCTTTAGGTTTTGGCATTCACGTTAGTATTTTGCCATTAGTCAAGTAGAAAATTGCATCAAATTTACCAAAATCGGGATTCAATTACAATTAGACTTAACTCGTCAATAGTCATGTCAGGGACTTGGGTAAAGTGGTGACCTCATTACTCAAGCTCAAATAGTAAGATTTGCTAGGAACAAGGAAATACACGATACGCTAATTTCTTCATGATTATTTCATTTGTCCACTTTCACTGAACAAAATTGTATAAAATGTCACCAAAATTGACTAATTTCACTCAATATAAACAGGAAATGCAATAATTATGAAAAAACTTCGACCATCTTTTCTCTCGATGGTGCCAAAACTCGTTTGTTATGTCTAATTTCTAAACTAAAAAATATTTCTTGGAAAATAATGTGGGACAATTCGTAAAGCACATAGGTACCACAAAAAAATTAGTTTGAGCTATGCGTTAATGAATTACAGTCCAATTTACATTTTGATTTTTACCACAAAAGGACCCCTTTGGTAAGCGGGATAAAATGTATTCTATAGCCTTCCTCGAAACATAAAGTTACATTATATAACCTACCTTTTGTTACGGTTATTTCAGTAGATACGACGTGAATTGTGGTCAATATACAGACAAACATTCAAAGAGACACACAGAAGGAAATATCTAAAAATGCTATGCGTCTTTTTAGTTGAATGCATCTGATTTTTTAAATATCTTCAATGTACAGTGCACAATGTTGGTATATCTAGAATATAAGCATATGCTTGTCGTATTTACGCATGTTGCTTACATCCTAGCCTTCGACAAACAAACAAACAAACTATTACTACATTCGATCAGTTTTCTGATAGCCTTCAATCACAAAGTAAATTTTTATTTCGTTTTGTTTGGTTCGTTAAGGAATTACGAAAGGTACGAAATACTAGAAAGACAAATATTATCTTTTCCAGTAAAAATAAATTTACAGTTTGTATTTTCTTTATAAATAATTAAGAGCTACGTGTATACAAAGATTTCTAATCAATGATAAATAAACACATACGAACTCGACAAAGCATTCATTGAAATACAGAGGATTTCATGCTTATTCATGTAGAAATATTAATCATGTTCGCTTGTGATTACTATTTCCTCCTAGTTTTGTTTTTTATCATCCACATACTTAGAAATTAATTTTAATTTTATCCTGCTGCGTGAATGAAGGAAGATTTGTAATTTGATGGCCGCCTTGAGGGTTAGCGAACACGCCTAACTACACTGACCAACTGCGCATCATTTGTGAGATGAACATTTAAATGTCTGCATTTCCGGATCTGGGTGTTTATAAAATATGTTCCGGTATCTATTTAAGTATTATATATATTACTTAAATATTATACTTATTTTATTTTATTTAGTACTTTCCTTTTAGGGGTTGGCTGGAAGAATTTTCTTTTATTAGAGATAAGCTCGCCTTTTGTAGTTTGTTTTTCATTTTACTTTTAAGTATTTTTTAGTATCTAATATCAGTTGTGTACAATAAAGAGTTAATATATTTCTATGTATTAGAATCGTTGACTAACACAAGCATATAATTTTCTTACTTTGGGGTCAGATTCAATTTGTGTAACTTGTCCAGGAATATTTATTATTATTATTATCATTTTACTTTTTACAGCATCATCAGGGTTTTGAAACTAAAGATAAATTAAACTAAAGATAAAATGTTTTAGTTTAACGTTCAGTACTTATTTGGTTGGATGTTACAATGTAATGTAATGTAACATTACTTATTTGGTTAGTTGGTATTCAGTGGTTATTTGGTTAGATGTTACTATGTAATGTAACATCCAACCAAATAACCACTGAACGTTAAACTAAAACCGTTTCTTTATCTTTAGTTTCAAAACCCTGATGATGCTGTAAAAAATTAAAACCGGTTGGCTAAATAGTAACGTAAAGTATTAAATAAAGTGTATAGTGGATAAGTACAAGTGTTCACTACAAAAAAGTGTGTATACAATGGAATTACACCAAGTGCTGATGATAGCAAGTATAGATTCTATAAAATTTTCAACAAACAATCTGTTTTGTTTCAGATCCCGAGCCACTGCGGCCATCGACATGGACATGACATATCGACGGAGAAACCGGACGTAATTGATGTACAAAACGACAACACCACCCACCATGGAAAGGTAGGATTGCTACGATAAGTTTACATAACTAGGCCTGTTATAGTTTACTTATTCAAATATATTTTAAGTTATTGCTATCTCTTATCAATTATTATCGATAAAACAGGATTTTAGGTGCGTTAAATTAGTCAGCGAACAGTTGTCTGAAATTTTCATATCTACTATGAAAAATTTAGCAATAGTAATCAAAATTAAAAAATATAACCTTTCTTCTAAAGCAGTTTGATAAAAAAAATAACTTTATTACATAATGTTTATTATTCGTGGAGAGCTGTTAAATTCTTCTGATGATGCTTCGGCTGCAAAACGAAACGTACGTTTAGTTTTTAGGAGTGAGTATATTGATGATGCTATGCTAGTTTAATCGTGTGCGTGTGCGTGCGTGCGTGCGTGTGTGCGTGCGTGTGTGTGTTATTGTCTGGAGATTGATATATTTCGGGTCTTTGGCTTCTGGTAGGTACAATCCACGTATAGCGCACTGTCTTTCTTGGTTTATTGGGCCATAATACGTGTATCTTTTTTGGTGGAAAATGCAAATTGAACAATTTCATTTCTATTAAAATTAGGTTGAAGGTTTCGTCGTGGGTCATCAAACTTTTTTTATTTCAGTCTTATACTTTAGTGTTCAGTGCTCTCCTTGTGTTGGTCCGGGTCCACTGAGTAGAATAGATTATCTGCGAATTCTCAACCAGGCAGCCCGTAAGAGTACACATGTCACATTATAGGTCATTCCCAACAAAACCACTGGAGGTACAGTTTTGTCCAGCAACTTGCCCGGATAGGAATCCACCGCCTTACTTATTTACCTATTTCTGCTACTATAATCTCTTTGTCATTTGTGATCCACTCGATCCTGATGTCCACACGCTATCATTCAGTACTCTCGCACTAACAAGTAGCGTATGCCTTTCCGTTGCCAAACAAACCATCGTGAACATAGGAATAAGCATTCCACTATGACAACAAAAGTAAACCCCCGAATGGGAAGGTAGAGCTCCACCCCGCTCTTCCCGCGTGAGTGCCAACCAAATAATGCACCCCCCGAATGACCCACAACCTGGGCCCTAGATCATAATTGAATTAACTATTACGATCTAGAATTATCTCTTTGCCATCCTATGACAGGGAGAGACCTATTACTCCGTACTAGACAGCGGTCCGAACACTACAAGGCGTTCACAAAGAATGCCTCGCAAAGCATGCTCGCTTTGACTTATATAGCCGTAGCGGCCGACAAACAAGCTGATAACACCTGCAAGCGCACCTGTTACTGCACGTGGTGTTTACTTGAAGCCTTTGAATGCCAATCTATATTGTGCTAGTTGCTACGTCAACTATACTAATAACCAAAGTATGTAAGCCACGCATACGACCTTGCGATATTTATATTATATAAATCAACTTTTCGTTGTAATTTTATAACTCAAGAACGGACTTACCTATCCAAACCAAATGCTTAGGCTTTGTTTGGACTATTTAGTAGATGGTTTATGTGAAGTTTGTGTAAAATCAGTTCTTCATTTGTCACATTTCTTGTAACAAATGAATTCAGTAAATGGATCATTTTGTTAATGAGAGTCTTTCAGTCAAATTGAAACTTTTTCAGATGGGGATTGTGCTCTCATATTGAAACCTTTTTTATTTGTTTTCTTCTTTTGTTCTGTTATGTCATGCATGCGGTCAATGAATTAAACGTTTAGTTTATACGTAGCGAAGCACTTACCGGGCCGCTAGTGTTCCCATAAAATATCTTTACAATAAACTTAATACTATTATTAACATAGGTATCAGTATTTATTCAAGCAACAGTATTTGCTCAGCGCCAACACACAAACATCCCGCAGCGATCTATTGTTGGGTGAACTGTGTTACAATAACACGTATGATTTAGATCTCAATATTGAACGCGTATTAGCGACTCGCTGTTCAAGTGTTGGAGTCGATTTATTGTGTTTTGTTGAAATAGCTACAAAAATGATTTTACTGTAATTTTTCATCAAATCTAATAAAACAGTACGTATTATCCACAGAAATACTATAAATGCGAAAGTCTGACTGTCTCTTTGTTACGCTTTTACGGCTCAACCGCTTTACCGATTTTAATGACATTTCATTGACAAAGCACATAAGCAATGCGAATGTGGATGGATGTAGATATCTAGGGAGACCAAGGTTGAGATTCCACGATCAGATCACTCGGATATTATCCGAGGGTGCTGTCAAGATTCTCCGAAACCGTTTGTATGAAAAGGGTAATGAATGTGAAGGAAGCCAGACAGGTTTGTCAGGAGCGTGTGGTTTGACACTCTGCCTACCCTGTAAGAAACTTGGCGTGAATATATGTATGTATGCATGTAATGACATTCCATATGAATATCGTTAAATATCCGAGTTCAAATAAAGGCTACATTTTTGTCAAAAACCAAACCCCAAAGAACTTTAATGATGAATAAACTGTAACAATTCTACGCTAAAGAAGTCGCGGAGAAACTCTTAATTGCATTTAAATCGAACCCACTAAAAATAGTAAACGTCGTGCCTTATAGGGCAACCAGTACTACCAACTTCAAACAACATAACACTAAAACTAAAAATTTTTAGTAGCCCCCCACAAAACCCACATGCAATGTAGCTAAAAATTATCTCGATCACGTCAGTTTTTAAATTTACCTTCAAACACCATCAATATTAGTCATCCCTTTATCAATTACGATACTACGAACATACACACAGTATATTACAAGCAAGCACACAAATAAACACACACAGAGAGACATGTCTAACTTATAACACCCCTTTCTTCCAGTCGAGTATTAAAAAATACATCTACTATTATTTCAGTATTAAAATGAACAGTAATTTCTCTGAAAATAACAATCTAGAGCTAAAAATCTGATCATGTTTTTTGTTTAAATTTTAAAAAGAGCTGTGTTTTTATTGGAGTTATTCCTAAAAAAATAATTGGGATACGTTGTTGGGATTTAAAATAATTAAGCTGAGCTATCAAACACTTTTTGGCTTCTGATTGATAAAATGACGATGAATTATGAATGAGAAAGTTAGCAACCGTAACGAAACTGGTGCAGGGTTGACAAATAGAAGTTAACTGCTCTGTTGATTTGCATACCTCTGAGTTGTTTCCAATTTTGAGTTTGGGATAAGAGACAAACTTATGGCAACAGAAAAGTATTTTCATTCTGTTATGATATTAACGCTTAAAGCTAGTCAAGTTAAACAATATTAAAAACTGTTGAACAAAAATCTCGTATCTTAACATATTTTCGTATTCCATTTATAATTGGGCCTAACTTAAAAAACAGGGTAGTTCTTTTCTCAAAATTTCATCCGAATCCTGAGGAAGATCTAAACAATTGTTTCAAGCGAACAAATCTGCAAGAAACCACTAGAAGTTTATTAAAGATTCTACCATCAACTCTTGAGCAAATCATAAACTTAATTATAAAAGCGTTATATTTTTCAAATTTTATTTCACTAACCACATAATTAATCAGTTTCCTAACTCTGCTAAAGTTGAAAATAAATAAAATATAAAAGTAAAATTGTCCTGATTTTACTAAATAAATCCATAAATGATTTTTGTTGTGTAGTCTGTAAAAAGTGTAGATTGTTAAATCCCAACTAATATTATAAATGAGAATGTAAATTTGTTTGTTACACTTTCAAGCAAAAAATATTAAACCAGTTATCACAAAACTTTATACACATACGCCTGTAGGTATCAAAAATAACATAGGATATGTTATTATGATTGATTTATAATGATAATAGAGATATGATTACGTTATGACATTATACTTAAATGCGAGCGAAGTCGTGGGTAAAAACTAGTTAAGTTAAAAATTAAAGCCTCTTACAGAAAGCCGTCTTAATATAAAACGTTACACAGACAAACAATTTTAATTTAAAACAATAAGCATTAGTTAGTTATTTACTCGTGTAAACCTGCGGGGGCGTTTTAGTTTATTGCACTCCACGGATTTCCCTTGTTCCAACGAAGTAGCTCAATGCTTCGTTTTCCCGCTTCGCACTCCCATTGCAATTCTAAATTTTTTTTTCTTTCAATTTCCATTGCTATTCTAAATCTTTTACTCACCCGGATTGGTACCACCGCCTTACCTATTCCTGCCGCCATAACGTCATGACGTGTTTTGATTCGGAGGGTAAGGTAGCCGGTAAATTTACTTTTGCTCGAGGCCTAACATCCCGGCCTCAGGTTGGCAACGCACCATTACCACCTTTGGTGTCTGTAGGCGGCGGGAATTTTTTTCCATTAGGAAATCTGTCTGCTTGTTTCCAATGTCATAAAATAAAAATAAATAATAATTAATCAGTCAAATCATGGAATTCCCTTCCTTTCAAGGATCGCGATAGTCCTTCTTTACCTACTTTTAAAAAAAGAGAAAAGACATATTAAATTTCATTGACAAAACAACAAACTCGTTTATGTTATAAAAAAATGCAATAAAATTATTAATGATGAGTTTAATAATTTTATTTTTACATAATTATCTATATGTTAACAACATATTTATGTGCTATTTGTTGTAAGTATACCTATAATTGTTTTTGTACACGATGCCTTCCATTTTAAATTTGCAGCTTTATTTTTGGGTTGGCTGGAATAAATTTCTGTAATTAGAGGTAAGTTCGCCTTTTGTGCATTTTTAGTACTCCTGTTTATTGCATAGTTTTTTTTGTGTGCAATTCAGTACTAAATCAATAAATCAATAAATAAAACATTAAGCATCAATAATCAATAAATAAAACATTAAGCACACTTACATAAAAACGTAGTTATTGAACGATTATGAGCGGATGATGTTCTAGTGTGAAGTTCCAGGCTTTGCTGTCAACAATAAGTCCAATGACAATCAGATCTTTCTACTGACATGTCCGCGAAGTGGTATTTGTGCTGAATCGCACATTTTTTGTATGCAATTGAGTTCTATTATCACTTTTGCAACCTAATGGTCCGGTGTTGCCGTTGACTACACAACGTTGACGTTGAATACTGCAAGTAAACTTACAAAACCTCTATTTTTGATGTCCTTTAGAAGAACTGCAAATATTACAAAACACACCTAATAACGTAAAAACAGTGATCAACCCAATATAATGAATACCCAGTTCACTTATCAAGTCCTTGTCATTAGAAAATAAGAATAGCTCTAGTTAAGGCAAATCGAATGAGTCCAAACTCGATGGGTTTACTAGCAGGCATTCCAGGGTTACGTCTCCTTCTTATTTATTGTTAAACATCTACGGTATCGTAATCTCGGCCACAGACGAAGAATAAAAAATTGCTTCTTGTAGATTTTTGTAGGTGTTAATTTAAGTCAGTTCTTCAGTCTGTTATTGCTGAAAATTTTGGGTAAAATTTCCTTCACATATAACACATGCAGCCTGCCTATACATAATGAGACTAGGCAGAGTATTCAGTAAGTAAGTTTATGTGTTACCCCAATTTGCACAACAGAAAACTACAATGAAAAGCACTAACACTGTGACGGTAAGAATTAGTAGTATTGGAAACAATCCAAGCGTATCTGCAACCATACACTGCTTCTATTAGACGAATATACTCCAATTATCCAAATTATCAAATTACAACACTAGCGAGAGATGGGGTCTTTATATTCATATGCCAAAACATAATTACCTACCTAACTACTACCCACTAAACAAGAGAGTGAATAAAATAGAAAATCAATGAGCTTAAAAATTCCTTTAACGGAGCTTAGCAAAAACTAATAAAACTGTAATGCAGGGTTGACAAATTGAAGTTGACGGCGGCGGGTTTAAATTTGCATATCCTGTGCTGTTTGCGCTTCTGTATATGGAACAAGTTACAAACTTGAGTTATTGAAATTATTTCCATTTTAGCTATGACTACGGTGGTGGCTTTGGTGTATTTTTATACACATAAGTAATACTTCCAATAAGCTTTTGTATTGTCAGTGCATATTAATAAAAATAATAATATGAAAATAGTTACATAAATCATGCAAGCGGTTCTTGTAATTTCTATAAATAGTAGCATTTCGGGTACGTCAAGTGAATTAGACATGGTTTTTTTCTTTAATTTTTTCCTATTGCAAAATTTAAAAAAATTCTGTCGTAGCCGATGTAATAAATTATTGTTACTAGCATTTAGATCCGCATTCTTTAATAAAAAGAAATTGCCGAGTATTAGTTAAGATAAACCTATATAAGTAGTTGCCAGAAAAGTAAATAACTTTTCCTATTGAATAAATAAAAAGTAAAGCTGCCAAGTACGTGTCGGACTTGCCCATGAAGGGTTCCGCAGCAGCAATCAATGCAATCGTGATGATATATAAGTCCTTCAGTCAATATAAATTCTGCTATAAAAAATAAGCCACTTAAAATTTATACGGAATTTGTATTTATCTAACTGCTTCCTGAGACATCGATAGCGATAAAGGTAAAATTATAAAATTTACCTTTTTCCGAATTTGTCCTAATAAGAATAAAATATCTTACGGCTTATCTAAGATAAAGAGAAATGTGAGCAACAAATGAAAGTTGGAGGGACAAGCATAAGCATAATGACCGTATAATTTTTTTGTTACGGTTTTGTACAGCTTTTTTATTAATGCACTGGATTATTGAAATATTTTGAGAAGAGGACATGCCGCTAATAAATTGTACCAAACTCAACCCTTTGATACAGCATGTTTTGATTGTAAATTCTAACCGAGCTAGGTTGGTGTGTTTTTATTACTGCTTTGTTAGACGCCAGCGATGATAATGTCTCGTGGGATGTTTTCCTTCAATTAATTCAACGTATGTGCTTATAACCATTGTTTCATACTCGTACAATATGCTTTTTCACCCACGCAATTACGTACAATTCTAAACGTTTTTACCTAGGCAGTTCGAAAATATATTTAGAAATATTTTATAAATTTAACCAACGTTTTAACTGAATAAAAAAAGGAGGAGCTAACCAATACTGTATCTATATGTAGACTGTATGTAGTTTGATGTATTTGTTATGTAGTTACTCGGCCAATAACAACCAGATTTTGGTGGGGTTTTTTACCTTTTAGATTTTCATTTACATCGTTGGTGTAGGTTTCAAAAAAATGTTTATTCTTAAGTATAACCTAAAAACATCTATCTGTCGGCCTCGAAGTCAAAACATGCCTTTCTGACGTACGATCTCTAAAGAGATCAAGATCGATACGTATAATTGTCGGAGGTTATTGAAAATTTTAAATTTTAGTGTTATTTCAATTACTAGATTCTCTGTGGTCTAGTGGTTCAGGTGTTGGATTGGCTGCATGAGGTCCCGGGTTCGAATCCCGGGACCCAAATTTCCTTTTTGTTGCCCGAACAAAAAGAAAATTTGGGTATTCCAATTTTCTAATAAAAAAAAATGTTGCTCGGGATTGGATATGTGCCCGGTTGGCGATAGGCTTGCCACCTATCACTACTCTGTTAATGACAAACAGATTAAATGACTCTATTTTTGAGGGAGTAGCTCATGATTATGAAATATTCTCATATAGATTTTACCACGACCCGACTTGAGGTTTTTCATGTGACAAGACAACTAACTAACAAGCTTACAGCTCTCTTGACGGTAAGCGATAACCGTGGCCTATTTACATTTAACATATAAGGAACCGTCTGTGAAATACGCTAGGCATTTTTAGCCCTTCCTCTCTAGCGAAATGTTGTAAGAACTATCACCTCCCCCTCGCAAAAACGAACGCTTTTATGTTTAGCGTTGTTTTTATAATGAAGAACTATGTTTTTAACATATTTGATATTTTCCATCGTCGGCGCTTGGTAAAACTGCCAAATATTAATATGTTTAAATAAAAAAAAACACATGTACTGTTGCTATTTAGAAAATAATTAATTATAAGTGATACGTAAAACAGTTCAAGTGTTTCTTCATTTAAAAATATGAATATGTTTTTAATATTCATCCATTTCTTACAGTTAAAATGTGATTGAATGTTTCAATAATATCAGCTTATTAATTATTAACGGCAATGTTTTTATCTAAATGAAAACGTAATGATTTGTGAATAAAATGAAAAAAAAATCACTTGGCGTGAAGATATGTAAAATGAACCACCTCGGCCAAAGGCCAGCGACTCACTTACAATGGGTAATATAATATATGGTGTCTATATGCCACATAAAAAATGTATGATGATTATATCTGTATAAGAATTAAAGGTTTATAAGTAAATGAAAACATACTCGTACAATGATCAAGGAAAACGGAATGACCAAACGAGCTTTCACGAGTAGAATATTAAGCTTAAGATCCTGATGTAGAATCCTTATTTAAATGACGTAGAATATAGATAATTACACCAATTAAAGTTTTATTTTTTAAGTTGTGGACATAATGATTCCGTGATCCAATCATTTTCCCCGTGTTAGTCCGGGCTCCTTAGCAGAATAGACCATCTGCCTTCCTGTGCCAGGCAGCTCGTTAAAGGCGAGCAAAGGCTTACCATCACTAACACCGTGACATCTGATTAGGTGGTAGTTTCGCAGCGACTCGCCCGGATGGGTACCACCCCCTTACCTATTCTTGCCGCCATAACGTCAGCTCTTGCCGTTGACGCGTTCCAGTTTGGAGGGTAAGGTAGCCAGTAAACTTCCTTTTGCTCGAGGTCTAACATCCCAACCTAAGGTTGGCAACTCACCAATACTTTGGAGTCACTAGGCGGCGTGGATTTCTTACCATCAGGAAATTCGTCTGCTTGTTTGCCTTCCAATATCATAAAAAAAACAATGAAATCCCTGCATTCTATAATATCACTGTGGATTGCTTAAATCAGTGATTCCCAAACTTGTTTAGGCTATGACCCATCTACAAAAAAGTTCCCTAATTCGGGATCCACCTCTATTTAACTATTACCAATATGGGTAAAGGACTAAGCTTGAACACATTTTTGAAGTGAAACTTTTTTAAAATCGTTGTGATTTTAAACCGGATGCAACGGAAAAACGACAGGTAAGAGACACAAATACAAAAATGTGTAGGATTATATATAATCATCTCATTTTTTTGTCGATTTACTGAAGTTTCATTTCTATCGTGTGTGAATCGCACACACACCTTTTTTTATCATTTTAATAATTTATTTATTAATTTATGTCTTTAGTAAAAAAAA
>NJDC01003814.1:94061-107645 GCA_002245475.1 Calephelis virginiensis
CACGGAAAACATGTTTGAAAAGCCTTATTCCATATATATTTTTTTTTATAATGATAATCCGGGTATATCAAAAATGCGATCAAATTTATGAACAGTATAAAGACAAAGAGCATAACATATTTTAGCTTCATAACCATTTGTATTATTCAGGTCGCTTCAGACAAGGCATGTCGCCGTGCCTTGTGCATATTTTATAGTCTTGTCTGTGTAGCACGCAAGGTGACTTAGTAAATCATATCTGTCATATGATAATGTAGCTTATTACATGGGACATTGTGACGAAAGTCTCCTGATATATTTGGTTTGTAGTGTGCGCCGTATGATGGTAATAACCTGCTATTGTTAGCCCATTTGTAGTCTAAAATAAGCCTTTTCTTCTATTTTTATATGGGAATAATACGTTAGAACTGTTTTAATAAATGAAAATGAGAACTTGTGTTTACCATATAACATAAGTACACTATCATACTATTTATAATCTTTAACTTATATGGCCTATCTTATAAGACAAGAAAAGAATTCGACAAGTATTTATAAGAGAAATATAATATAATATCTAAATTTCCATGATCACTGAAGATCTGTATCTGGACGTATCATGTAGGTATATTAAACATTTTTTACTTATACTTATAGAGCAGATAGAATTCGTCTTTTAAAATAGGTTCAAGTACAAAACTTCGCGATGATTTTCTAGAACCAACTTTAAATTCACCCCATTCTAGTCTAGCCGCGCTCTGTTGAAGAATACATTCTAACTGCTTTCATAGAGATCAACGTGTGAGAAGAAAGTATTGATTTGTTTGTCACTAACACCGTGATTACGACTATATAAAGAAACCCTGTGAAAAGATAATGTTTTGCTTATTTTTGTCACTATATCGGTAGAGTTTGTAATTTCATTATGTTGAAAAATTGATAAAAGCCGCAAAATTTGTCTACGTGATATATAGCAACGTAGCTTCAGTTTGGCAACAAGCCGTCATCATATTAATACGGCTTGTATTTTTTTACCATTAAAAAATTTGTCTTCTTATACGTTTTCCATCTTTCCTAAAAAGTCCTAAAAAACGTCGATATTCACTTAATAGATAAACTAAACTTTCATTTAAAGGAAGTATAGTAGTACTATTTAAATTATGCGCTTCGGCTATATTCATCAGGCTTCGGAAATCCGAATGTATTTTAAAGATATCTATATTACGAGTTGTTATTACATAATTATTCATTTCGCTTAAATTTATGTTAGGTCAGACAATTTAAAAATAAAAGTGTAAAGTGTAAAAAGAGTAAAAAGGGTAAAGCGGAAGCGCATAATTTAAATAGTAGTACTATAATCAAATCTAAGCATAACTACACCGAATTTTACTAGACTAATTCGGCCTATTATTACCCAGTCCAAAAACTTTTCCTTGTCCGTTTGTACTTGGTAGGATTTAAGCAATAGTTGACCTAAACGAGGTGCGAAACTTGGCTTTCAACAGAAATGCCTCATGATTAATAATAGTTGAGAGAACTCCGACATGAGACGACTGGGGAACCTGTAACACCGTCTATGTTACGCTTTTGAAGAGTAAAACAATTTTGTATGTATGTTTCTTTTTATGGAACTGAAAAGCAAACAACGGTCTGCCATATGTATCTATATAGGATATAGAATATCCTTAATGACCTATTTTTATACCTACCAAGTATACATAAATAAAATAATAGTAATTTGTGCGCAACAAAAGTGCACAAAACCAATTCTGATTTCTTTTCTAAATCGAAATTGGATTATTTTTCTTTTTCGAAAGGTATTTAATGTATTGTAATGTAATGTAACTACGAGTTGGTCTCATTTTCATTTTATTACGATCCGTCTTTTAAGTTATACTTACTTATTAACGCAGTGAGTGATTGAATTATATTAAGATTTGTATATAGGATAAACACATAATCACCTAGGATGAGTCGGAATCATG
Source organism: Calephelis virginiensis (assembly GCA_002245475.1). Lineage (NCBI taxonomy): Eukaryota > Metazoa > Arthropoda > Insecta > Lepidoptera > Riodinidae > Calephelis > Calephelis virginiensis. Next base: position 96,026 of record NJDC01003814.1, read on the forward strand.
ATCACTTTTAGAAAAAAAGTAATTTCAAAATCTGATTGTTATAGGCTGATCCCCAAAGCTCGGCCATTAATCATACAATACGTAATACACACACAAAATGTAATGTAAAACAAAAAAATATTTAATCGAATTGTCAACCTCCTCCTTCTCGAGGTTGATAAAACATCAGTAGGATAGGTACTGCCGATGTTTATGAAATTTTATTTGGTTTGTTTGAGAAATACATATTCTAAAAAAAGGTATCGAGCACAAGAATGTTTGCCGTGTCATCCCATCTAATAATAAACAAAGAAACATACATCCTGTTTCAATTTTTGATTTAACGTTTCCATGCAAGCAACTTCGATACTTTATACCATTGTAGATTTAATACTCAAAGCTTCATACAGATACAATTTTGACCTAATTTGTAAGCAGGAAGAAATTTCCTTAAATATATTTTATATAAATTATAGTTAGTTAAACCGATTTTGAACATTTCTTTTGTTTGGATGAACATACTTCCGAGGTAGTCACATTGCTAGAAAGTCTTGATCTGATGATGGAATATAGGAAAATTATGGAAATACCATTTTTTTGTGAAGTTTAACAATATAATATTGAAATTGAAGTCGGTCCGTAACAGTTTTACTGTGCTTTAATAATTATAATAGTACTAGTTTTAGAACACAGCTTTCATGTATAAAAGTCGTGTAGCTCTTCTGTGGTAACTCTCTGAGATGTCAAGTTAAAAAATAGTTGCACCAAATAACATTATTTCAGCTGTTTTGAAATGATGTGGCTTAAGTTCTACATATAAACTTGTAAACTAGGACTAGGTAGAGAAGAGAAACCTTTTCAAAACAATAAACAGGCATTACATGAAGGTGTGACGGATTCTAAGTGAAATATAACTTAGACAAGTTACGCTAACTTGTTTTATTGAGATTTGCATTGTAATAGTTAACTACTAGTTTGTCTTGTTACCAATCATGTTACTTAACTCAAATGGAATTGTAATTTGAAATGTCTCAATTTATAAGATTAAAGAGAAACAAGCAGACGGATAATTTATTTGTGAGAAATAGAATACACTAATTTATTCCAACAGCGGTAACGTTGTTGCGTTGTCAACCTGAGCATAGGAAAACTAGCTTTTTACGAACTCTACCATTAACAACCGAAACAATAAAGATAGAAATATGATACATATTCTACGAATATTCCTATTTGATTAGACTTGAATTCTGTTGCATTTTTTAAGATAACTTGATGTTATAATGCTGTTTATAAACTAGCTTACTGCTCCATTAACGTCTCTATCCTTTATTGTTTGGTGCTTGTATAGTAGATTAGATCTAATTTCCCAGTCGTTCTAAGTTAGCAACGTAACTGTATCATCTATGGGTTGAAGTAGGTACAATATTTACTCTGTGATCTGTGGTATTTAGAGACCCTAGTAATCTATTTTCACCCTGTCTGTTTTTATCTTATAATTAAAAGAGGATTTTATGATTAGGCATCTTATTTTAAAATAAATAGGGTAGATTAAATGAAATATTTTCGAATCTTTTATAATACTGTGTGAAAAATAAATCTTATAAAATATCATATCATAAAGTGAAATAATCTATATAAAAATGACAAAACAACCAATTTCCATACATAACCTATTTAAGTTAATTCATTAAACTAAAGCAAATATTACACAACAGTGTAAAAGAATCCCAATGTCATATAACTTAGAGAAGTTAGGCAAACTTGTTTTATTGAGATTCGCATTGTTATAGTTAACTATTAGTTCATCTTATTACAAGTCACGTTAAATAACTATAGTTAGAATTTGCGAATGAGTTGAACACTCAATGTTTTTTTAACATATTGTAGTAAATTTTCAATTTTGTTGTTTTTTTTTACTACGAGAGTTCTCTGAACCACCACCTTCTAATATGAAACGTAAGGCAGCCGGTAGACTTTCTCACGCAAATGTCTTTAGCACCCCAGCCTTAAGATGGCGACGCATTATTAACACCTTAGTAAGTGTGGATGACTTTTATTTCTTGCATTTAGAAAATATTTATGACTGTTTTCCTTCAAGATATAATAATTAACGCAGTTTAGATAAATTCATGGGCTTGGTCTCGTAAAAAAACGACATTAAAATATAACGATGGCGGCTTAACTGGATCGACTGTGTTACCTCTGAACTTATTAGGTTGACTTCGAAGAAGGTAACGTTAGAACTGCTGCCCGTCTATAGCAGAACTTGCAGGGGTGACTAACTTGGGTCCACAAGACTGGATCGGTCCTTCCACTTCCGTTTGGCTACTACTATTTGGCTATGATACCCCAGTCTATCTACATATAAGAAAGAAAGTCGTGTTAGTTACACTATTTATAACTCAAAAACGTCTAAACTGATTTTGCTGTAAATTGACGGGGAGATAACTTAGAACCAGGAGACAGACATAGGATACTTTCTATCGCGTCCGCCTGTGAGGAAACTAGGAAGAATAACATTTATTTTTTTACATACAAACTGAACGAGTGGAAGTTTATCGGTAAAGCTAGTTAAAATATATAGCACAGTAGAACAGAATAGAAGATATTAAAAAATACAATTATATAGCTATAAGACATATCAATAGAAGTAATAATATCTAATGAAAGATTTAGTAATTTTAATATATGCACTTAATCCGTAGTAGCTCAACAGGTAGAGAAATTTGACGGGAATTGGTTGGCCGGAATTCAAATTAGACTATTGTTTTTCCTTGTTGTGACGGCAGGGAATTTTTTGATAAGGTGTATAGATGTAATTAAATGTAAACTTAAATTTTATAATAAACTAGCTAAGCCGACAGACGTTGTGCTGTCTAAACTACTGGCAGATCCTTTACCGTGAGTTGGTATAGATTACGTTCGGTAATTCACGAGTCGAAATCTTGGTTTAAAATCTGTTTTTCTAAGTCACCAAAAGAGGCGCTGTTCAAAGTTTTAATACAAATAATTTACAGAGACGTTAGCGAGTATTTTAAACTTGACAAGCCGAAAACTCATGGTAAAATATGTCAATCAACTAACAGTAATGCAAAATTTATATTAACAACTAGCTGTCCCGGTAAACTTCGTTCCACCCGTTCAGTATGGGAAATAATAAAGTTCTAGTTTTCCCACTTTCCCTGCAACTTTTCCGGTTTTTCTCTTTATAAGAACCTTCTCCTGATAATCACTAACAAAATAATAATAGTATTAGCCAAATCGGTCCAGTCATTCGGAAGTTATGCGCTTACCAACACATTTAGCGACTCATTTTTGTAATATACTAGCTGTTCCGGCGAACTTCGTTCCACCCGTTCAGTTTGTATGAGGAAAAATAAAGTAATGCTTTTGCAATTTTCCCTGCAATGTTCCCGGTCTTTCTCTTCATAAAAACCTTCTTCTGACAATAACTAACACAACAAAGAAAGAATTAGCCAAATTGGTTCAGTCGTTCGGAAGTTATGCGCTTACCAACACATTTAGCGACTCATTTTTATAACAGATTTTCTTTCATTTTCTAGTGTTCCGCTAAGCTTACAACTTTTTTCTTTCATGATAACCTTCTTCGATAAAAAAAGAATATGACTTCCATCTTACACCATTCCATAGGATACGAATTTTTTTTTTTTTTGAAAAAAGAAAAAAAATATTTGTTTGCGGAATATGCTCTTGCTTAAGCAAGTGTGCTAGTTGTGCCCCACTAACTTGAATACGACAATGTAAAGTGATGATCCGAAAAGTTCTTGAATCTTCAAAAACTTGCGCATTGTTAAAATTAATTGATTTTTATATTGATTGATAATTAAATTAGAGTTTATAACAAGTATATATCACTCATTTATAGAATTAACGAAGCAAGTAAACTTTTAAAGAGAAATTTCTCTTGAAATTTAAAGTACAAGCGTCGCTGTCGGTGCTCTGTTTGCAGCAAACGATTCTTACAGAACTTGAGCTAATTATAACTACGTTATACATTTGTTGGAGAATAAGAAAAAAATATAACGCCATTTAGTAAAATGCTAAACTTTGAGCTACACCGTCACACTGAATTCTAGAAATATGAATATTTGAACGAACCTTGAAAGTAAATTACAAAAAAAAAATTTACAAAAAGCGAATCCTAATAATTGAAGTATTTAAGTAACGCGTTGGTCCGGGCTCCTTTGCAGAATAAACCATCTGCCTTATTGCCAGGCAGCTCGTAAAAGGTGAGCATAAGCTTACCGTCACTAACACCGTGACATCCTACTAGGTGGTAGAGTTTCACAGCGACTCGCCCGGATGGATGCCACCGCCTTACCTGTTCCACCATAACGTCAGCGCTCGCTGTTGACATGTTCCGGTTCGGAGGGTAATTACTTTTGCTAGAAGCCTAACATCACGGTTTCAGGTTGGCAACGCACCATTACCACCTTTGGTGTCTCTAGGCGACGTGAATTTCTTACCATCAGGAAATCCGTCTGCTTCTTTGCCTTTCAATGTCATAAAAAAAATAAAAAAAAAACAGTGAACGTCGAATTAGAGCACTAGTGTTCTGTTACCTACACCTGAAGTTTTTTTCTCTGTGGTCTAGCGGTTCAGTTGTTGGACTTGACTGCATGAAGTCCCGGGTTCGAATCCCGGGTCGGGCAACTAAAAGAAAATTGGGTTTTTCCAATTTTATAGTAAAAAAATGTTGCTCGAGAAAGGATATATGCCCGCCAACCTATCACACTGTGGGACTTAGTATCTTCGGCTAGTCGTGGGTGCCCTGGTTGTGCCTCTGCCTACCTGAATCGTTTGACAAATTATATTCGGAATGATAACTGTGACGATAACAACTAAAATGAAGGGAATTTATAACGTAGGTAACATGTATTGTGATGAGAGTGACCGACGTGACAAAGTCACGATTATTTTTCAACGTTACTTTCTTGTCCCTGGAACGACAGTCACGGTGACTGAAAAGTAACGCCTTAGCACATGTCTATATTAAACGCCGGAGACCCGTACCAACGCGAGTAAAATATTGTTATTTCATGTTAGTTTTTCTGGCGAGGCCCACACATCTACTTCATTCGTGATGAGATTTAATAACTGAATACTTACCCATAAAAATAACCACACTAAAGTTTGCTTTATTTTTTCTTTTTTTAGGTTTTGACATTTATGATAGTATTTTGCCAATAGGAATTTGAATCAAATTCTCCAAAATCGGGATTCAATTATAATTAGTCAAAAGTCGTTAATAAGTCATGGTCTTGCGTAAAGCGGTGGCCTCATTGCTTAAGCTTATATAGCGATATTTGGCGGCAACGGGGAAATACATGATACGCTAATATCTTCATGATTATTTCATTTGCGCATTTTCACTGAACAAAATTGTACAAAATGCCATCAAAATTGACTAATTTCACTCAATATAGCCTCTTGATAGCTGCAAGCCTTTATTTCAAAAATACGAAATACTTCCATTGCGTTAGGGATGCGGTACTTTTTGTAATAAGATATCCGCACCTCTTTAAATTAAATATAGAGCAAACTCAAAGACCATCTAGATACGAGTACATGAGAAAATTATTTTTTTCTAAGTGTAACATAAAACTTATTTTTAAAAATGTCCATATAATGGCTATTACAATATACAATAGAATAACTGATAAGATTAAAGATTTACCTAAAAAAAAAGTATAATAATAAATATCATTATAATAAAAAGTAAATATCCAAATGGCTAATTGAAAAGTGTTTTTATGACATAGATGAGTTGCTCAGATTTAAAATAAGTTGAGTTCTGTTTATTATAACGAATTATGTGTATGGATTTTTTTCTTTGTTGGACATATTTTAAAAAAGAAAACCTTCCAAATTATGTGTAATTAAAAAATTTAAATATAAACACGAAATTCAATAATTATTAAAAAACTTCGAGCATCTTTTCTCTCGAGGGCCTAAAAGTCCTAAAATAGATTTAAACAGTAAAATGCTACTAAAACTCAAACAAGACAATGGTGACGAGACAGATCGAAAATAGCTTCACACAGACATGTTGTCTGATCTCAACCGTTCAGTTATAAATTATTCTACATCTGAACTAAATTTACATAACACTGTTTCGGTTTTGTAAGTGAATTGTTTGTTTTGTTATTAAATCTTACTAGTGGTCGCCCTTTGGTCTAAATTCGACCATGAGTTCATAAGAAGGCCATCTTCATTTCTCAAGACAAGGCGGTAGAGAAATTCCATAATTATCTGTACCTTTGGTCGCCCGTTGGTCGAAATTCGACCATAGTAAATTTTAATATCTTGTTGATAAGAACGCCATCTTCATTTCTTAAGACCAACTACTTTGTTTCCTGAATAATTAGTGCGCCATCTGTGATCTTTTATCGTCAACATTAATATATTTGTTTGTGTGTGTCAAATGCATGGTAGTGTGGGTAATGTTTTATTTATTGATTTAATGTACTTTGTAAGCATTATGATTGAAAAATATTAGCGTTCTGCACTTCTCCTGCACATAAACTATAAGTATGCCAAATTTCATGCTCCTCCGTCAGCGCAATTTTCGTAAAAAGTGGTTCAAAGTTTTGGCATCGCGTATTAATATATAGATAACGGAACTTAGCCATTATTCATAAATATCGAAAAGAGCAAGTGTAAGATTCGATATCCGCTTTTCTTTCGAAGAACACCTTTCCGGAGTTCTCTTCGAGCTATTTTGTGAAGTTTTAGCTTATCTGTAAACATTTTGTTAGGTTAACATTTATAAATAAATTAATTTGATTGACATTTAAGATAGGCTTAATTGCTACATTTGACCTGTTTGTCTAAAAATCCCCATGGAAGAAGGGATAAGTTCAAATATGAATTTAGGCTTATTCTTTTTAAATTTCCATTGTCATACTCCAGAAAGAGAGCTGCTTAAAAGATTAAGAGTGCAAGCATAAAATCATCTTCATGTTAGTGATAAATCGTAATGGAGTGGTGGTTGCTAACGAGAGATTTTATAAACAAAAAAATACAGGAGTTGAACAAAAACTCGACCATCAATCATCTTATTAACCAATACGAGACAGGAGGTGGTTGTCACTTCGAGTCTGTATTTCGCTACTTTTGCGTGATTGTTATGCAATGGGGCCTGTAACAAACAAATTTTGATCCTGATCACACACCGGGTTCCTGTGAAAATGCGGGCGAAGCCGCAGGCAACATCTACTATTATATGTACGAAAGTTTGTGAGAATTTGTCTATTATTCTTACACGCACAAACTATAAAAGAGATTTAGATGAAACTAAACAAGAATATAGTTTATACATCAGAATAGCATATAGCCTTTAATTTAAATCTTATATATAACTAGCTGACCGGGCAGACGCTGTTCTGCTGTAATTTTAATGTGATTTTAATAAAAAATTGGGGTGAGACACTCTTATCATTAAGGGGTATGAATAGAATGTTGGCCGATTCTCAAACCTACTCAATATGCTCACAAAATTTCATGAGAATCGGTCAAGCCGTTTCGGAGGAGTATGGGAACGAACATCATGACACGAGAATTTTATACATAAGAAATTCTGGTATCACAATGTTTATCCCCGTACTCCTCCGAAACGGCTTGACCGATTCTCATAAAATTTTGTGAGCATATTAAGTAGGTCTGATAATCGGCTAAAATCTATTTTTCATACCCGTAAATGGTAAAGTTGACTCGCCTTAATTTTTTCTTTTACTAAAATCACATTAAAAATATAGCGGAACAATGTCTGGGTGTAAAGTATACAATATATGTATATTTATATTAACAAGCTCGCAAAACCGAAGCAAAGCAAAGTGAAAGATTGTTATAGGTTGGCAACGAACCATTACCACCTTTGGTGTCTCTAAGCGTCGTGAATTTCTCAACATCAGGAAATCCGTCTGCATGTTTACGTTCCAATATCGTAAAAAAAATATATAACTTTTTAATAAAACCATACATCTAGTATCTGATCGTGGCCAAATTTATCTGAGATCACCTGAGAATCTTAAGCTACCTTTTGAAAAATTAATTATGAAACAATAATGTAGTGATGAAATTGGAGTGGGTTATCACATTTACTGCGCTAGGATTGTATTTTCTAACCAGAACATCACTTATTACTTTTTGATGTGAAACATCTACAGCCGCACGTAAAACCGATTTCTGGCGTGGCGACGCATGCCGTGGTGCCGTCTGTATGTTGGACTTGACTGCATGAGGTCCCGGGTTCGAATCCCGGGTCGGCCAATAAAAAAGGAAATGAGATTTTTCCAATTTTCTAATAAAAAAAAATGTTGGTCGGGATTGGAAATGTGCCCGGTTGGCGATAGGCTTGCCACCTATCACATTGTGGGACTTAGTGTCTTCGGCTAGTCGTGGGTGCCTTGGTTGTACCTCTGCCTATCTCTTCGGGGATATGGGCGTGAAGATACTTTATGAAAATATATATATATATGACGCTATATGATGGAATATATATACAGTCTACATGTTAGTCTAAAATCGTAATATTTAATTTTATCATTATGGCATATTCAGTTCCTATCACAATCTGTTCTTTTCTGAACATTACTTTTACAAAATAATGTCGATGTATTACATATGCCAGGCGTACCGTGACGGCTCACATTTTTTAGTTGTGATTGACAAAATTGCAATCAAGTATTCAGACTTTTTTACATAATCTGAGAAAAAGCGAACAAGCGAACAAATTATCTGACGGTAACAAAGATTATAGTAAGATGTAAAAGTTACCAACCTGAAAGTTGGGTGTTGAGCTTTTTGTGAGCTTCTCAGCTACCCTACCCTCCACACCAGTACACGCGACATCCCCAAACATTGACACTAACTTTTTCCCCGTGTTGGTCCAGGCTCCTCTGTAGAGTAGACCATCTGCCTTCCTGTGCCAGGCAGCTCGTAAAAAGCGAGCATAGGCTTGTCGTCACTAACACCGTGACATCTGACTAGGTGGTAGAGTTTCGCAGCGACTCACCCGAATTGGTACCACCGCCTTACCTATTCCTGCCGCCGTAACGTCATGACGTGTTCCGGTTCGGAGGGTAAGGTAGCCAGTAAACTTACTTTTGCTTGAAGCCTAACATCCCGGCCTCTGGTTGGCAACGCGCCATTACCACCTTTGGTGTCTCTAGGTGGCGTGAATTTCTTACCATCAGGAAATCCGTCTGCTTGTTTGCCTTCCAGTATCATAAAAAAACTAACAAAATTGTTAAATTGTGAGTATCAATCCAGGCAAAACATAGTCGACCCTACACTTCAAATAACTAATAACGACGATGTTACTTTCTACAAAAATGTTATTCTTCTAAAAACTCTTGATTAAAACTAATCTTCTCAATGAATTTGCAGACCTTTTTAAAGAGGCTTCGGTAATAGCCTTTGAGTCAAGAAAAACGTACCAATCAAATTTAAAAGCGGCGACAGTCAATAAGGCGAGGGCAAATAACAATTCTTATTGTCAGTCGCTCTGCGATCGCGCCTCTTTTTCCTGCTTCACAGTTTAAGTGACGCCATTACGTAGCTTTGAATGTTTGTCTTACAACTGAGTTTTATCCTATATGGTTTACTACGGACTACTTGTATTTTCTTGTTTTTATCGCCTCTGTGGTCTAGCGGTCCGGGTGTTGGACTTGACTGCATGAGGTCCCGGGTTCGAATCCCGGGTCGGCCAACAAAAAGAAAATTGGATTTTTCCAATTTTCTAATAAAAAATGTTGGTCGGGATTGGAAATGTGCCCGGTTGGCGATAGGCTTGCCACCTATCACATTGTGGGACTTAGTGTCTTCGGCTAGTCGTGGGTGCCTTGGTTGTACCTCTGCCTACCTCTTCGGGGATATGGGCGTGAAGATACTTTTCTTGTTTTTCATATTTCTCTTACAGAGTGTGCGTTTATGTTTGTCCACGTTAATCTAAACAAAATTTTAAAATTTTAGCAAAGAAATAGTGAAGGAACACCTACAGGCTACTGTTTATTCCTTTAGCTCAGTGGGTTCTCGTGGGATAGCTAAATAACTTTTTTACTTTACCAAAATGCTATATAATTAAATACATATATGTCTTCACGCCAAGTCTCTTACGGGACAGGCAGAGAGTATCAAGTGCCAAACCTGATGATCCTCACAAACCCGTCTGGCTTCCTTTACATTCATTACCATTTTCATGCAAACACGCCATTTATAACAACAACAAGCGGTTTATTTTATTCAGCTATTTTTACATTTAGATTATTCGGATTGAATTCGTATTTATAATAGTTAAAATCCTATTCCTTTTGAACGTCACATCAAATTTTCTTTAGTGTCTAAGATACTCGTATAGTCAAGAGGTTAATAAGAAAAAAAAATCAATCTCCCTAGTTAGGACGGGAAAATATCTGTCAGCTCAGCTAGAGTTCTGTGAATAATAAACACAATCTGCATAGCCAGTCATTGTATGAAAAACTCATGACTTTTATAATCACTACAATGAAATTAGGATATAAATAAAATAGAATTGTCTAAAAGCATGAAATATATTCTGGCGACCCCGAACAATCTGAAACGATAAGGCCACTGAAGATTGTTCACATAGCGTGTTTAGCTAAATGGAATAAATCAACCAGCTGAACATAAATTACTTGGAAACTTTTGTGGATTATTTGAAATAATAGATGTATATGCCATTATGTTACTGGAATACTGCACAATACACTAATTTGGCATCGGTAGTGTATTTGAAATTAGCATTGTGATTTCTGACAATCGTAGATGGAACGCACGAGTTCTTTTTCTTATTCTTTATTTAGTTTTTGAAATTCGCGTTACAATTTTGCCATTAGTCAAGTAAAAATTTGCATCAAGTTAACTTCAATTATTCAAAATTTGTCACAAGTTGTCAATAAAAGTCATGTCAGGGTCTTGAGTAAAACGGTGGCCTCATTACTCAAGCTCATATAGTGAGATTTGGCGGCAACGAGTAAATACACGATACGCTGATTTTTTCATGATTATTACTTTTGTGCACTTTCACTGCACAAAATTGTACAAAATATCACCAATATTGACTAATTTCACTCAAAATAAACACGAAATTCAATAATTATGAAAAAACTGCGACCATCTTTTCTCTTGATGGCGCCAAAACTCTTCTTTTTACTTGACCACATTCGACCGATAAGTTTTTTTTCTAAAAAAAGGTTTTATACGACTCATCCAGTTTAAGTCAAATGCAATACATTGTCTATGCTAGCCAAAGTAGTTCAGTTTTTAACTGCTTGCTCGGTTTTGCTTACCTATGCTATTCCGAGGTAGTCGAGTTTAGAAAAAACTTGCTCTGACTTGTTTTGAAATTCATAATTAATAATAATTCTTTTTTTTACTTTTCTATAAAAAACGTAGTTATTTTCGAAACCGAATTCAAAATCAATAAGTAAGCAATATAAATCTTTGGAAGCATAAATATGAAAAAATAATGCTTATGATCCCAGTATTTTGTAATTGTTATTTCGGTAATTAAATAATACTTCGTGTCACGTTTACGCAAGCTATATTCAGACTGCCGTACATACCGTTACCCTCCGGTAGGAGCCCTTTTTCCGTC
>NJDC01003814.1:115050-126838 GCA_002245475.1 Calephelis virginiensis
GCCTTTGCCTATCTCTGCGGGGATATGGACGTGAAGATACTACTTAGAAATAAGTTCTTATCAAAAATATATTAAAATTGATTATGGCTGAGTTTCGATCAATTGGCGACCACTGGTGTCGAAATATAAATTATTCAAACAAGGAAGCAAATAATAAAATACAGAATTTTAATTTAAACCAAAATATTTATTTTTTTCATGTGTTGAAAAATATGACATTTATAAAACACAAAAAACCGTTAATATAATTATTAATAAGCACATTAAAAAAAATAGTGTGTGTGTACTTATGTACACGCGTTATAAGTTACACTTCTTCGGCGTAATAAGATAAAAATCTTTTTAAAAACTAAAATGTTATCTATAGCTAACTTCATAGTTAACTTCATCATGTCGGTTTTTTGTGACAGTGTGCGCGCGCATCGTAAAAATTTACCCTCATAATTTTTTTCGTAACGCGCCAAAAGAAGTATTATAATCGAAATACATAATATGTCAAAAGTCATATATCATTTAATCAAGAGGATTTAAAAATAGCACTTTTAACGCGTTTACAATATTATTAGTATTTATTTTATTTATTTTTTATTACTTGCAGTCGATAAAGTTCTGCTATTTGAGAGTTTTAATTAAGTATAGATTCATTTTTTTCTGTTATGTAGTTTCTATTTTTTAAGTCTTTAATAATATATTGCATTGATTTATTTTTCTTTTTAAGTCTAGCGTTCTGCTTTTGCAATGACTTCATTTTTCTTGTAATAACGCATTGACGTTTTGTTAATTTGAAATTTTTTTGTTTTAATTTTACTTTTCTTGGTGTGTCAAATATTGAATTGAGGTCACTAATGTCAATGTCAATTTCCTCTACTTGTGAGCTGTGTTGCGGTGTTGATTTTTGAAGTTCTTTGTTCTCACAAACCTGCAAAAGTATTTAAGCTTAAATAATCACATTACTAAATATAAAGAAAAGCAAAATTATTTCTTTCATCGTGTATAGCTCATACATAAGTTAGAAAAAGTACCTCAACCTCAAGTTGCGGTATAGCTGACACTTTTAGCCTCCTCAGTCCTGTTTTAGATATATCAATATCCCAGTCAGAAAAATGAATAGAGCATATTCTAGTATTTTTATAAGGCTTAAAATAAGGTTCTTTTCGTTGTGCCCATGTAAGACGACTCCAATGTTCTTTACGAACAGGATCACTAAGTAATCTGTAATGTAATAATATTTTTTTCATATTCATTTTTTCACATTCATTCATTAAAGATAAACTTAAATAAAAAATCAATTTTGGTAATAAATTATATTATTATTAACAGTAAAGTAAAAATGGTTACAAAAATGAAATCGAAAACCCTAAAAGAAAATTTAATTGAATAATCACTCTGTTTAAAATTGTGATATTTGTACAATAACGACTAATTATTATCAACGATATAACGAATAATCGAATTATTATGATCAAACTATGTTTTTCATTACTTATAAAAACAAAGAATACAGTTTTTAAAAATTAGTACAGTACCTACTTGGACAATACCCAGAGTAACAAAAATTTAAAAAATAGGAACGTCTTGACAAGGTTACATCGCGTTCCGCTGTACTGTGTCACGAGACAACGCAACCGTGGGCTGCGGCAGAGATACAAATTTGCTTTAAAATGGTTTCGTTTAGTGATACTTAAAATAATAACAATGTAAGCTTACTTACCGATGGTACGATATCCCATGTACTTTTAAAACTTTTGTGTCATAATTTTGGCATCCTTTTACGACGCAACTAGGCATTTTTGTATATTACAATTAACACATGCACTCACTATCCTTCCATTGGACGACTGAGTAAGCGTTGGCCCTAAAACGATATTTTAGGGCCAACGCACTGCGGACACTTGAAGCGTTCTTTAGCCGGGTCCTTACGAAGTAATATATATGTCTATGTAATTTAAGGTTTTCTTAGCAGTTTATGTTTTTGTTACATAGGTAGTTGATGATTTTGTTATATGTTATTTTATTATATTATAATGTTATGTAATATTCTAATGATTGTTATTTGTAGCCTTAGTTTTAATGTCGGTATATTACAATATTTGACCGCCTCGTTAGTCCAGTGGCTAGCGTACACGCCTAACTACTCCGACCAACAGCAAGACTCGCGTTGGAACTCCGACAGAGGCAGACATTTGTGTGATGAGCATTTAGATGTCTGCATTTCCGAGTCTGGGTGTTTTTAAATTTATTCTGGTATCTTTTTAAGTATTTCTATGTATTAGAATATACTATTACTAGCACCCATAACACAAGCATAAAATTTGCTTACTTTGAGGCTAAATTCAATTTGTGTAAACTGTCCAGGGATATTTCTTTTTTTTTATAATATAGATATTACTTTCTCACATAAAGTTAACCGAGAGTACACACTGATTTGCGCCATCAAGAATGTTTGTGTGGATTCTAAAAGAAAGAAAAAATATTTATTTGAGGAATATGAGTGTTACAAAGATGTTACAAAATTATTAAAGCGTTCAACATATGTGTGCCAGTATTTTGATAGGTTTTTAAAATTAGTAATTTTAATAATTTATTTACTATTTACACACTGTTTTTTGTATTGCTTACATGATTATTTATTTATACAAATGATTTATGTTCTAAATTAACTTATGTTCCGACGTAGTATTTTTGCAAACTTCATGACAAGTCCTCACGGGGTAAGCAAAGAATAACGAATGCCAAAAACTGTGACGTGACGCGAAGGCTAGCTTTCTCCACAAACACGCCGGTTTCGAAGACTTGGATAAAACACACCACCTTCGGATAAAACCTGAGCGATTTGATCATGGGGTGTCAACCTATTAATATATATTCAAGGTGTCAACCTATTAATATAACCTATATTCATTAATATTCGCATTTTATATCTGCTTCGTCGATGTTTCAGCTCACATTCTTTCCACATGACCGAACTAAAGGAGCATGCTTTTTCTTATTATGATACCAACACTTTCTTTTAATCTCTTTATCTCTTTTGTATCCAACATTTATTCTACTTACTTTCAATCTTTTTTTGACATACTCAACTGCTTCTCCAAGTAACAACGTTAGAATTAGCGAAAAATTATGCAATATGAATCTACCACCCTGACTCAACACGCTTTGAAATAGTTTTTCCAGCGCTCCAATCACTCCATTCTCTACTCAATCTCTTCTTTCCACATCCTCGGTGTACCTACATTCCATCTCTACTAAAAGCAGAAAAACCATTCCATTTACTTCGTCCAGCACTGCATGAACAACTACAAATTTCACATATGTTTCGGCTACATCTATTTCATTGGAATTGAAATATAAGCCTATTTCTATTAATTTCTCAAACGCAAGGATGGTTCAAATCCTGTCTAGGGAATTTTTTTTTTCAATGACATTTATAGAAATTTAACCCCAAGCACAGGACAAGTGCTAAAACAAATACATGCGTCTTTTTTAACTATCATCTGCCATAACTGTGACGAGTGTTTGCAGCTCAAGAAGTGTAGAGCCCAAAAGATAATGCATAACGTAGATTGCTCGCTACTTGACATATGCATTCCCACATTCGGTTTTCTTAATCTTTGAAGGCATTGTTCCAAGTACACAGATAAACCAGATAAACAAACTGAATTACTAAATTAAATAGAGGTAAATGCTTATATATTAAATTAAATTTATCTTCTCAGTGAGTGGCCGCACTTTAATTTAAGCTTTGAAAATATATGTATAAATGCGTCTGAATCGTTTGTTGGGTCATTGCAATGTAAATGTGCTCTTATATTTATTTTTACGTAATTGAGAAACAAAACATTAGAAAATTCAATTTTCTAAAAAAAATAATGTTGCGCGGGATTGGATATGTGTATGGCGATAGGCTTGTCACCTATCACATTGTGGGACTTAGTGTCTTCGGCTAGTTGTGGGTGCCCTAGTTGTGCATCTGCCTGTTCCTTTGGGGATATTGGCGTGAAGATACTTTTTTACATAATTGGAAACAGCAATATATAAAAAGACATTAGTTCCATCTGACTTATACATTTGACTAATATTGTTGTTACACAAAATGAATTATTTTGTGTAACAACAATATTATATAAATTATCGTATTATTTTATATAGGGAAATAATCGCTTGTGGTCTGTATCGCAAGCATGAAAGTAACATGCAGACGAAATTTCTGACAAAGAAAAATACGCTTCACGAGGACTATGTGTATTAATGCATTGCCAACGCAAAGCTGGGATGTTACACCTTTTCCAAGTGTAAGTTTACGGGCTACACTAATCTCTAGACAGGACCGCGCTAAGAAAACATCAATACACAGGGCAAAGTATAAATTATTATTCCATGTTTTTATAATTGAACTGAAATTCCAGAAGAAGAAAAATGACATGACTGTAAAGCGTAATCAATATGTTTAATTTTCTTCCATCTCAGGGACAATAAATTTCAAATGATAATATTACTGCAAATTAATGATCCAATTACAAATTTCTTATAATCAAATACTTGTTACACAGAAGCAATACAGTCGCGTAGAAAAGCTTTTTTGTTGAAAATTAATAAAATAAGCTTTTTCTGACGTATCTTTATCGCCGCTGCAGCTTAATAGTCGAGCGGTAGCGCTAACTACACGAGGACTCTGCTTCCATTTCCGAGTCGGGTAAAGGATTTTTCAAAACATGTTTTTTCAATTGACTACATAATAAAAACAACGTCGCCTGGGATTATATTAATGCCCAGTTGGTAATAGGTTACCCACCTATTCATCACATTGGACTAGTTATGGGTGCCCTGGTTATACCTTTGTGTACTTATTCAGAGATACGGGTGTGAAGTTCTTATCTAATTTTAAATTTACCAACTAGACATTGAACTTTCGCGTTAGTTTGAGCCCAGGTCTGAGTCTACTTAAAGTCTATACTATTTGTCTACCTGCCCGTTGCCTCACTAGCGGTTGGTACAACATCTCCATAACTGGTATCAAGTTAAAATCTGTAACTGTAATTGTGAAGAATATTGTTTACGAGAATCGCCCATCTCTTGATTCGAAACGCACCATTACCTTAAAATTTTTAATGAACAATCAGGTGGCTCTGCTGCTGGTAAGAGACATCCGTTGTTTATAGAAATTATTGATGTTACTGGTGCATCGCTATTTAAGGCCTGAATTTCAAGCTACATATGCAAGCATGCCTTCTACCTTACCTCAGTACGAAACACGACAATGGCAGGAACAAATAAATTGGTGTTACCAATTTAGTGTCGAACAAACTTTTTCACCTAATGACTTTAACACACTGGTTTAATAACTATTAGATTACCATCGGTGGGAAATGGAGTCATCACTTCCTGACCCTAACAAACAACTTATCTAAAATATATATTTTAAGTTATCTCCTTTTCTGGTAGATTTTAAAGACTTTTCTATTACATTCCACAATATCCCGAGCAGGTGAGGTTGACGGTTCAATCTCTTGGATTGTAACATCGATAGTACTACTTGATATTGCATTGCCATATTCGTTTCCGATCCAATGATAGGATCTATTTCGAAATTATTGGTACCGATATCGTGTATCACTTGAAGATATGTCTCCAATGACTTGCTTTGCATTGCATCACAAAAAAGCCTATCTAGGGGGGCCGTCTTGTAATTTTGCAAGGGTGGCTTTTAAATTTAATAGAATAAAATACGAAACTAAAATGTTAGTTCGACAACTTCGAAGCCCGGGTTTGATTCCCGACGGGGGCAGGTATATGTGTGTAGAACATTGATGTGTGTATTTGCAGGTCTGACATTTATACTAGTATCTGTTTAAGTATTTCTATGTAACCAAATCATTGTCTAACATCCATGACACATATATATCTACTGTATGCTGTGGTTTTATGTAGTGTATGTAGTGCTCAGTCCATTTTCATTTTTGTTATAAGCAAAATAGAAATCCGTAGTTGGCAAATATTTAACTTGATGTTTATTTATTTTATTTGTTTACAATGTAACTACAAATTATAATAAACTAGATTTTGTTTCGCGACATATTTCTATTTTTAGCATTTTAGAGTAAAAAATATGATTCTTAATTCGAAATTAAAGAGAGTTATGCTATTTATTTTAAATATATTTATTATTCCTCTATTTTTTATTTCGACAAATTTTGTCGTAGCAGATTTTTAAGCTCTCGTAGTTTCTATCTTTGTATAAAGTTTCAGCAAAATCATTTCGGTGGTTTCAACAATGCGTTAATGTAGTTCATTCATCTTTTTTAGAAATTCCTTTTTTAGAAAGAAGAAATTCCTTTCCTTTTAGACATTCAGCCCTTGAATGAAAATGAAACTTACAATTAGATATATATTTTCCATTTACAACTTAATGAATATGTTGCTGTAAGCTACTTTTAAGATAATACTTTTTAACAAAGATAATATTCGTTTAGATACTCACGCCCGTACTACCAGAGCAGTAGGCGGAGGTACAGCCAGGGCGCCTACGATTGTCTAAAGACACGATATTAAAATGAACCATTTATTTTACAGTTTTTTTCTGCCCGTCTTCTTAGATAATATTCTATTTCAATCGATTGTTAATACTATCAACTTTACAGTAAGCACTTTAGCTTGGTACCTTTACCTTGCTAACTTCTGCTTGGAAAATATAATTCAAAAGAAATTTAAAACTCGAATGAATTAAAACAATTGACACTGGTATTTTTTGTATTCGTCCTTTTTAATTTCCTTGTAGTCAATCAGATCGTCCTTCGACAATTTGCCTATATCGATAACCGGTATCACCTATTTACTTAATATGCCAGCATCACGCTACTGCACGCTATTATCCTGTTCTGGACTGGAAAGTAAAATTATCCTAGTTATTAGAGACCTAACATCCCGTCCTCAGGATGTCAATGCACCATTATCATCTTTATATATCAAAAACAGTTGCTGTTCGTTAGTCTCGCTAAAGCTCGAGAACACCTAGACCAATTTGGCTAATTTTGGTTTTGAATTATTTGCAGAATTCCAGGTAAAGTTTAAAAGATAAGAAAATATAAAAAACTGCGAGAAAACTAGGAAAAATATTACTATCGACATCGATCTATCGATCATCGACTATCGATATCGATAAAAATATTACTTGACTATGAGCTTATTTTGATATAATTTATAAGAAACGTTATACACGACTGTACATCGTCATAAATTGTGAATAATTTATATGATTTTAATGTTAACCGCCCTAAAAGGGATAATGGGGTATTCGTGTTCGATTCTAACCATGTTGGTGGCAAGTGTTTGTGGTGAATACGTAGCGTTATTTGTGTCGCACTTGCTGCATGGCTATGTTGGACATTTCCTTACTGGACCATCGATCTTCCAAATATATTGCACATTAATAATGGCATGGTTTACCTAAATTGAGATTAACTTAAATAAATCGAAAATGAGTTTTATAATTATTACCTTTTTTAATGATTTTAGACAGAGAACAATCAGACAACTCTCCGGATGATAATAGACAACCATCGCTGTCGTAGATGTACACCATAAATGTAAATGGTGTGTCTCTTATGGAAGAGTCTTAGGCCATGTGTGCAAGTATTACAACGGCAGGCACTAACGTTATGATACCAAAAATAGGTAAGGTGGTAAAGGTGATACCATTTCAATCGAGCTACGGCACAAAATTTTCCACCTATCCACCCATCATACTGAAAAAAGATAGTCGAGCGAGCATGTAACTGGTGTTTTTTTCATTTTTTCTTAAGGTTTTGGCATTTACATTAGTATTTTGCCATTAGTCAAGTAGAAACTTACATCAACTTTACCAAAATCAGGATTAAATTATAATAATTAGTCATAAGTCATCAATAAGTCATATCAGGATCTTGGGTGAAGCGGTGGCCTCATTACTCAAGCTCATATAGTGAGATTTGGCGGCAACGAGGAAGTACACGATACGCTAAGATCTTCCTGATTATTTTAGTTGTGCACTTTCACTTAACAAAATTGTACAAAATTACACCAAAATTGACTAATATCACTCAATATAAACATGAAATTCAATAACTTTGACCATTATGTCTCTCGATGGAGCCAAAACTCGGTAGTGTTTTTAAAAGTCCAAACGAACAATGAAAACAAATGAAAAAATCGATATTCTAATAATAATATTCGAATAATTTTGGTATTTATCTCAATACCGATGATTAATCGTCTAAACAATTTGTTTATTTACAAGATTCCATTAAAATTTGCGTTAATGATTAATTAATACCAATCTCAGGCAGATTGTTCGAAGGGGCGTTTGTGTGGAAACAAAGGAGTACTCCTGTGCAGCCGTTTCAGTTCGGATCACTGCTTATGGAGGTATTCATAAAATTCAATGCTATTGAAAGTGAATAAATGCGAAACACACCGATCTGAAGTTTGACGAACAATGGCATTATTCATGGTGTTTTTCGACTGAATTTTCAGTGCATAAATTTTTGTTGGGCAACACATTTTATTTCTTTTTCCATATAAATTAAACACAAATGTACGAATAAAAAAATAGATGTTACGTTTGCAAAAAGAGCCTTCTGCAACATAAAATCTCGTGCTGGTTTTCCGAAAGTAGCTCCTTAGTTTTATTTATAAATAATGACATACCTACAATTAAATTAAAAAAGTTGAGAGGTGTCAAGGGACACCCGGATGGAACGAAGTTCTCTCTCCCCCCCTCTCTCTCAATCTCTATCAATCTCTAATAATCTCTATCTCTATCTCTCTTATAGAGAGAGACAGACAGAGAAACATGAAAGAAAATTAAAAAAAGTAAAGTTAAAGTTAAAGTATCTTCACGCCTATATCCCCGAAGAGATAGGCAGACGCACAACCAGGGCACCCACGACTAGCCGAAGGCACTGTGATAGGTGGCAAGCCTATCGCCAACCGGATACATTTCCAATCCCGACCAACATTTTTTTTAATTAGAAAATTGAAAAAATCCAATTTTCTTTTTGTTGGCCGACCCGGGATTTGAACCCGGGACCTCGTGCAGTCAAGTCCAACACCCGGACCGCTAGACCACAGAGGCGATAAAAATTTAAAAAAAAATAAAAAAATATATCTGAAATTTCAACTGGGCGTGCTGGCGTGGACAGTGGCGAACGCGGCATTTTAAATCAGTCCACAGAAAAAAGTACCAGGGAGCTAGTAAATAAAAGAGTTTTACACCGGGCAATGTGACGGAGGTCAATTTAATTTAGCTGCTATCGAGGACTTGGTACAAAATTACTTTCTGTCCTAATTTTTAACAGTATTTAATTACAGCTATTTAATATTTTTAAAAGATTTATTTGACTGTAATTTATCAAAAACACGTCTGAACTAGTCAGAATCCCAGGGGGAATTACAATAGCTTACTATAGCAAAAAGTGTCGTGACAACTTTTTCGTAAGAATTTTTTCCGCCTAGCCTCCTTTCACAACGTGCAATAAGGAACTTCGTTCCAAAAATACCGAAACCAGGAATGGGATTAGGGGTTAAATCATCCGAGAGCCATTGAAAATACGAGGCAAATTTTATCACTTAATATGGATTTGTTTTACTTTACTCCACATAATGAGTACAAAATATAGTAATTCTACAAGGACCAACCAATATTTTATGTCAATCCTACGTTTTTTCTCATCGGTGAGACTAAAACCACATATTTAATGTGTCAGTATCAAAATATTTAACATTTTTTAGAAGCTTTTTTACAACTTGTTTAATTATAGTTCCACAAAAGTGTCAACCGTGTGTATCGTGGTGGAGTTCCTTTGATATTTATTAGAATAAATCGAGTGATTTCAAAGGGTTGCTATCGGAGTACTTTTATTGGTAAATAGAGAGAGATGATTCCACGAATTTGTTACATCGATAATTTTAATTGCTTCTTCTAACCAATACCATGCAAATCAAATATATTTGTTAGTCTGCATTTTCTCTTGTTTGCTTGTGGTTGAATGGAAAAAAGTGGTATTTGCCTTTCTCTGATTTATAAGTAGGTAGATTTTGTTATATTCACTACAGCCATTAAAAACAAATCTCGGTGTTTTGGCGCCATTGTGAATGAAGATGGTCGTATTTTTTTTCACAATTATTGAATTTAGTGTAAATTATGAGTAAAATTATTTAATTTAGGCGGGAGTTAGTAAAATTTTGTTCAGTGAAAGTGCTGAAATGAAATAATCATGAAGAAATTAGTATATCGTGAAATTCCTCGCTGCCGCCAAATTTCCCAAAGGGAGCTTGTGTAAAGTGACCACCGCTTTACTCAAAACCCTGACGTGACTTTGTAAATAGTGATTAATGACTGTATAATAAATAATTGATATGGAAGACATGTGACTTATGACTGTATAAGAATTAATTAATACAGAAGACGTGGCAGCATGGCCTAAAGGTCTTAGCGGGCCCCAGAAAGGGGCAAATTAACCTAAAAAAACAAGAGTTTTGGCGCCATCATGAATGAAGATGGTCGTAATTTTTTCACAATTATTGAATTTAGTGTAAATTATGAGTAAAATTAGTTAATTTAGATGGGAGTTAGTTAAATTTTGTTCAGTGAAAGTGCTGAAATGAAATAATCATGAAGAAATTAGTGTATCGTGAAATTCCTCGCTGCCGCCAAATTTCCCAAAGGGAGCTTGTGTAAAGTGACCACCGCTTTACTCAAAACCCTGACGTGACTTTGTAAATAGTGATTAATGACTGTATAATAAATAATTGATATGGAAGACATGTGACTTATGAGTGTATAAGAATTAATTAATACAGAAGACGTGGCAGCATGGCCTAAAGGTCTTAGCCGGCCCCAGAAAGGGGCAAATTAACCTAAAAAAAAAACAAGAGTTTTGGCGTCATCGTGAATGAAGATGGTCGTAATTTTTTCACAATTATTGAATTTAGTGTAAATTATGAGTAAAATGACTTGACTGCCTGAGGTCCCGGGTTCGAATCCCGGGTCGAGCAATAAAAAAAGAAAATTGGGTTTTACCAATTTTCTAATAAAACATTGCTCAGGATTGAATAAGTGCCCGGTAAGCGATAGGCTAGCCACCTATCACATAGTGGGACTTAGTGTCTTCGGCTAATCGTGGGTGCCTGGTTGAGCCTCTGCCTATTTATTCGGGAATATAGGCGTGAAGATACTTTTAAATTTTAGATTGGTAGATGTCCTGTGTATTTATGTGAAGGAAAGTAAACGGTAAGAAAATGACAAAATCCAGTTGTGTCTTCTATCCCTGAGGAAATTCCATTTTTCTTGCATTTTAAATTAACAAGAAATATCACACGTAAATAAATAACACAAATTGAGTTAACCTCAAAGTAAGCATGTTATATTATGCTTATAGTAGGTAGGTATTGGTCCACATTATAATACACATTTATATACAATAGCAAATTTATTGAAGCCCAGCCCAGAATAAGAGTCAAATAATTCTATCAAGCAAATGCCTGGCTCGGGCGGGAATCGAACAAAAATCTAGCAGATGATTAGTCGAGTAGAACGTGTACGTAAACTAAATACAACTTTTTTTATGATATTGGAAGGCAAACGCAGACGGATTTCCTGGTGGTGATAAATTCCCACCGCTTAGAGACACCAAAGGTGGTAATTTTGCTTTGCCAATCTGAGGCTGGGATGTTAGGGCTCAAGCAAAAGTAAGTTTATCGGCTACCTTACCCTCCGAACCAGAACACGTCATGACGGTATGGCGGCAGGAAT
>NJDC01003815.1:0-13225 GCA_002245475.1 Calephelis virginiensis
CCATCGCATCACAAAAGACTTTATAGTCCACAATCTATTCCGAACATATTAAAACATAACCACCATTATTTCATAACCTAAAATCATCTCAAATTATCGATCTATCATTAAACTCACTCACACTATCACGTAGAACAAACGGGTTACAATCTCACTTCTGATGTCGGAGCGAAAACACATCCTATCTACTGACTGATACAGGAGCAGCCGGACAGGTAGCCCGGGAGCGTACAACTTGTTGGCGTTTGGCCATTACAGAAATTGGAAATTTCAGAACAAAGTCGTAACACGTGATCCACTCGATCCTGATGTCCACACTCATTCAGTACTCTCGCACTAACTAGTAGCGTATCCATTGCCAAACAAACCATAGTAAACATTGGAATAAGCGTTCCACTATGACAACACAAGTAAACCCCCGAAGGGGAAGGGAGAGCTCCACCCCGCTCTTCCCGCGTGAGTGCCAACCAAATAATGCACCCCCCGAATGACCCACAAACCGAGCCCTAGATCATAATTGAATTAAGAATTACGATCTAGAATTATCTCTTTGCCATCCTATGACTTGGTTGTGCTTTTAGCAGGGATGGAAGGTACACCGCGGATGTAGAGAGGAGAGTGAGTGCAGGGAATAGTGTGAATGGAGCGTTGGGTAAGCTATTCCAAAGCGAGGTTTTGAGTCAAAAAGCTAGACTCGCTTTGCATAATTCTGTGCTTATTCCAACGTTATTGTATAGAAGCGAGAGTTGGGTATGTCAGAAAGAGCATGAAAGTAGGATAAATGCGGTCGAAATGAGAGCACTACGGAAAATCTGTGGTGTAACGCTCGCTGACCGCATTCGTAACAGCCGAATTTTCATTTTGAGTTCTCTCCCATGGGAACCCCTTTAGTAAATGAAATAAAAAGTAGTCTATTAACCATCCTCGGAACGTAGAGTTTTTGCATGCCAAGTTTCGTCACGATGGGTTCAGTAGAATCGCGGTTCAGTAGGCAGAAAGTCAATATGTTTCGCTCCCCATTTTTAGTCGCTTGCACCTATTTTTTCTATCTTCGATATACAGAATCTACATTTCTATAGTTATGTTATAAATTTATAGTTTTCTTATCCGTGACTACAGATATCGTGACATTTACTCTCAGTTGATCTTATGTCTGTGTTTCATAAACGGCATTGAAAATACTTACACCTACTATACTGAAGCATGCATACCTAATCTTCGGAAAAAAACAGGTTAAAAAACCGGCTACCTTACCCTCCAAAAAGGAACACCTCAATGGGAGGCACTGATGTTACGGCAGCAGGAATAGCTAAGACCGTGGGACTAATCCAGGCAAGCCGCTGCGAAACTCTAAACAGACAAACAAACAGTCCTCAAAGTATACTTAAGTCACGTATGGAAGGTATGCTATATGTCCTCATAATATACGATATTTTGATGAGTCCCCAAACTGCGTTGTACTTATATATAGTATATATTATAAAATATTGAAACAAGAGCTTGATACAAAAGCCAAGTAACTAACAGCTCCGGGTGTTTACTTCATCAGACTTGGAGTGACATTTCAAATCAAGAAAATGTCGGAAAAGTCTTTTATTTAACTGTATAAGGTCACACAAACAAATAATTCTCTTAAATAAGCTCTAAATATTTACTTTAACTAGAAAAATAAAATTATCCATTAATAAAGCGTTTTTTTGGGTCGACCTAGATTACGTCAGCAATTTTATATTTTTTGTGTAAGGTTGTTTAGGTAAAGCGAGTAAATACTCGGTTCCATTAAATATATATTGAAAGTATATATTTTTAAAGATTTTTCTGATTCTGATTCTGATTCTGTATAAGTATCGATAGCTCATAATACGGCCCTGAGTCCAACAAGCACACAAATTTGACAGTAGGTAATTACTAAATATTTTTGAAATAAAATTTCTCATGTTTAGTTTCTAACCTCAACTTAACAAATTTTAGGGTTCAGTAGCCAAAGGTCTGAAATACGGAACCATTAAAGATTCGTCGTGTTGGAGAGAGATGTCTTTGTACGTCCGTATGTCACAGCCACTTTTTTCCGAAACTATAAGAACTACACGATTAAAGCTTTGTTTGTAAAATGTATTCTGTGGACAGCTTTAGGTATTTTACACAAAAATTAAAATAAAAACATTAAATTTTGGGGTCTCCCCATACTGACAACTAAAACATTTTTTTTATCAAATCTATAAGTTTAGGGTATCTTTGGATCATCACAAATGATGTTGAGGTTTGATGAGGACTAATTTGTACGATAGATACTTCCAAATTGGTGAAATGTGTGTTTCCCCTATAATTTCTCAAGTAAAAGAACGATAAAACTAAAAAAATATATATAATGTACCTTCATTACCATTCAAACTTCCACCGAGAATTGGTTTGAACGAGATATAGAAACTAGTTTTTTTTAAAGGTACTGTAACATCGAAACTTAAAATAGTTGTAACTCATTGTAAAGAGATGGTTATATGTAGCCTATAATCGCGCAACCATTTAGGACAAGCCTTTTAATATGACGTCTTTAATATTTTGGATCTTATTTCAGATCGAAGTTAATTGCGAAAACTCCATGATTGCTTGTTGGCTAAACTAATACATATCGTGTTAGGTTTATACTGTACTAGCTGTTACCCGCGACTTCGTCCGCGTCAGTTTTTACTAAGGACGTGTATATTGTAGGAACATATGTTTATTTATAAAAATAGACGCGATATTTTATTACAATGCGTTTCTATAGACTACGTTTTTTGTTTTACCATCTTTTGAGAATATGTACAGGTTTTGGGGGCTAGATACACGGGAACACGCCACATACAATTGCCCATGGGAAAAGCAGTTTTTCTCTAAGTGCACACCTGCTACCTTCAATCATTGCAAAGGCGGTTTTTAAAGAGAACTGCACTCTTTTAAACTGGAACGGCAAGTTTGTTGGAATAATGGGAATACGTGGAATAAGAACATTTTCTCTTTTTGCCGTTCCAGTCATAATTGTTCCTTTAATGGTGTTTTACCCCAAGTGCGTAATTTGCAATCGAGTGCCATTTCATAGCCGAAGTGGGACACTAACTTTCAACCTCAGGTTATGGGAAGGCACGCCTGATAATTCTAGAGAGTTAAGAAAGTCGACAGGGAATGATGTTACGTGTTCTGTATCCATTACATTATCTACAGAGAGATATTCCACGACGTGACCTTCCACTTCTGACATAATATTTTTATTAATCTGTCCAGCGATTTCATCGTTGGTGCTAAAATTGCCCTTTCACACAACTATTCTTGGTCTCCCATATTAGTCCGCAGATCAGGATATACGTTGTTTTTAGATCGTCAGTGCTGCCAACAATATTACAGAATTCGTGGTTTAGTGTGATCATACCGTTAATGTCTGTGGCCATACGATCTTCACCAATTTTCAGGAGAGTGGCCGCATACAGCCCCGATTGTGAATCGTTGTGCAGTTGTACTCTTATATTTGTAGTCAAACTAAATTTTTGCATATGCGCCCTTAGCGTAGAGACCTTCAAACATAAGTTTATTTCATCTGCCGGTGTACCTCTAGTTATCACGTTTAGAATCTGTCTGAAATCACCAGATAAAAGAACAACCATCCCTCCCATAATACTTCTGTTGCTTTTGATGTCTTGCATTGTCCGGTTTAATGCTTTGACTGCTCTCTTGTGAGACATAGTAGTACATTCATCCCAAACCAACAACTTACATTGCTGCAACATTCTTCCACGCTCACTATTTTTACTTAAATTGCAAACTGGCATTTCTTCATGAGCTAAGTATAAAGGAAGTTTGAGTACTGAATGTGCTGTCCGGCTACCACTGAGCAGTGTGGCGGCAATGCCAGAGGACGCTACTGCAACAGCAACTCCCTTATCTTTTCGGATTTGAGCAAGAAGAAGATTTAAAAGAAATGTTTTGCCACTGCCTCCAGGAGCGTCAAGAAAAAACAAACCACCTGCGCCGTTTTAAATTTTTTGCACCCTACTATTAAAGACATTTCTTTGTTCTGGGTTCAAACGTGGAACGGACTCCGTTTTTTGCTGTTGTAAAAAAGCATGGTCATAATTTAGTTTGCGTAACACATCACTACAAACTTGCCTTGTCCTACGTGGCTTACTCATCCCAAAATCTGATAAATCTTTACCAGTAATAGTTATCACTTATAAATATAATTAGAATCATTGTATGTGATATTAGGATTATTTTCTTGCAATCTATCTAATATATTGTCTGACATATCATTTCTGTACTTGTCCCATAATTGCTGAGGATTCGACAGTCCACATGTCGCTATTAAAATAGCAAAAAGCTCTCTCACCTTGGCTGCTGATCTACATTGTACGGCCTCTTCCAGCGTTTCATCCCAATGATTGTCATTCTCCAATAAACCTTTAGCCTCACATGCTTCTCTAAATGTTGACAATTCTTGATCATTGTGTTTTTTGAGATCTTTGAAACACGTAGGGCCTCGCACATGATGTAGCAGCATTCTCAAATAATAGCATTCCATGTTGCTCACATGGATCGTGTAAACTCTACCTAGAGCATCACCAGATTTAACACCGGGCCAATTCTGAACAGGAGTTCCTTGAACTCTGCGTTTCCATTCTTTTCTTATTGCATTCCAGGTGTAATATCTTGGCACATCAACATACAGAAGAGTTTTTGCAAAGTCATTCCTTGCGCATAGTTCAAAAAAAGCGGTGAGCGTGGTTTTAGGTGGAGTTGACACTCGGCCATGAAAATTATTTTCCGTAAAATAAACTCATTCACGTTTTCTAAGTGCACACCAAGGTGCGTAACAGTAGGATTCCTTTCATGTAGTGGAAATCCCAACAGCCGCCACACGGCCTCGTTGCTGCTGACATAACGACCGGAGTGACACGTTTGTACTTCATCCACGGGATTTGCGTGCTCTGTGCTTCTAAAATTGAAAATAGCTTGATCGCTGCCTTTATTTATGTATTTACAGATATATTTAATCGCACGCACTGAACTGCAAACCTCTACATTGATGTGGTCATTAAACATTTTTGACAAAATAGGCGAATAGGGAACCACCCAACTATTATCAACAGTAGCATAACTACCATTTCGAAGTTTTATAGTTGCTGTTCGACCTCCGTCTGCTGGCGCTCGTCTACAATACATCGGGTATCCGTTTTCATTGTGAACTGTCTCTGAGTGTAGTTTGCGTGGAATTTTTTTAGTACATCTACCGTCTTTCATGCCAGGGCACTGTGGATTCTCAGGACCGCATGGACCGTGAATTATATTTTTGACAATAATATCATGAAGAACCTTCTCACTGTCTGGATCCGTTATTTCGGCGCTGATAATGTTGTAAATTTGGTTGGGTCTCAACTTGTCTTTCAACCAAAGCAATATGTGGACATGGGGTAATCCACGCTTTTGCCATTCTATGGAATACATATAACACAACACTTCTCCATATATTTTTCCCTTGGTAATAACTGACATTGGTTTTTTAACTTTCAAACTATTGCAACTATGTCATGTCTATCAATTGCACTCTGTCCCGGCATTAATTCGTTGACTATTTCCGGCCAAGCCGAGTTACATGTGAATGTAACGAAGAAATCGGGGCGATCATGTGTGCGCACATGGGCTGTTATAGGATTTACTTGTTGCATTTGAAAGTTATACCCTTCCTGTCCTTTGCTAAACATAATTGTATATTACAAAGCGTCATAAAATTTATGGGTATCGGAGACTCTGACTAATATATCTTTACGGGCGTGCACAGCTATATCGCGGGTAGCAAACTGTTCACCTCAAACCATGGCTGCAACTTCATTTATTAGTGGCGCGTTATATCGTCTCTCATGTTCTCCACTGGACGTACGGTCTGGATTCATCACTAACTTATATTCTTCTCCTGGTAGTCTCTCTAATGCGGTTTTAAAGTGTTGATAAGGCGATTTTGTTCATGCAGCATTCTTTGAATTTTCAAAACAGTTTCCTTTTCAACCCCTTGAATATTTTGACACCTACGGTCGGCCTCGTTGTCTTCGTCCCCCATAAAATAAACCAATAAAAATTCGTGCTCTTCATTACTCGCTGGAAGCAGAGAACCAATCCTGTGCTAGATTTTTCCTTGTATAGTGAAAGTAGGTGAAAATTCAGGCATTACAACTTCTCTGTCAACACCAAATGAAGTCATTCTAAAGCACGAATTGTATTTTCTTATTTTGTTTAAAAAGTGGCGTGATGCATCGCAGTCATACAAAAGCAGAGTCTTAAGTGGTTCTTCTGGCACACCAAGTGATGGAAGCGAGATTTTCTTCTTTCTTTTTTCCATTTTAGTGCTGCGCAATATCTACATTTTTGATCCATTTTCCCAATTACATCTAATCGGTGGTTGACATAGTCAATCAGTGGATCATAATCAAACGCGGCATCGTGAAACGCCTCCCACGTGCTACGCGTAAGCGCGCGTTTTCTTTCTGATTGTCGTTCCGCATTAATGTCACGCTGCCTTTGTGACTCTTCGTGAGTCTCTGCATTTATGCGTGACGTGTGACGCTCAGCATCTGAAAGTTGCTGGGCCTGAATCTGCTCTAAAGTCTCAGTGGCTCTAAGAGATGTGTGACGCTCCGCATCTAAAATTTGCCGAGTCTGAGTTTGTTCTAAGGTCTCTGTGGCTCTATAAGATACGTGACGCTCCGCATCTAAGAATTGCCGGACTTGAGCTTGTTCAAGAGTTTCGGACTTTCTAAGAGACGCATGTCGCTCGGCGTCTAAATCCTGTCGGGCTTGAGTCCGTTCCACGGTCTCGGTAGCCCTTGCAGCTGCGTGACGCTCGACGTCTAAAATCTGCCTTGCTTGAGTCTGCTCTTCAGATTCTTGAGTTCTAGCTACTTTCCTGGCTATAGCTCTTGAAGAGCTACGCGTTAAAACTGATTTACGCTTGCAAGGCATTTCGGAAGAACATAAATAACACAAAATATATAGATGTTGAACAAAATCAAATTACTTATTCCTATTTAAAAATTTTAAAATTCTATACATTTAAGAAACAAAAATGAGGTAAAATAGAGTACTTATGATATTGAATTAATAAGAAAAAACTGTGACCTTTTCACTATGTTATTAACACCTAACCTAAAACTATTTCCTAAATTTTCGATAAAGAAATTTTCAAAAAATAATATGCCTATTGTCCTTCTCATGAATGCTAACTATCTACATACCAAATTTCAGCAAAATTGGTTGGGTGGTTTAGGCGTGAAAAGGACAGACAGGCAGACAGAAAGACAGAGTTACTTTCGCATTTATAATATTAGTGTGGATAATCTAACTCAGTGATTGCGGAATAGCTAGTTTACACACCGGCGGTTGTTTTATCTTCTATCTGGCATCGTATGATACTTATGTTTTGGTAACTTGAGAGTTGATACTTGCGTGTCATCATCGAGTATCAACCCACCAGTTACAATAAGTCGTAACTCGTAACTTATAACTCATAAACCTTAATAATTGTGTATGAATTATAAGAACTTTTAGATTATGTTACTTGCTGCTACGGAACCTCTCATGAGCGAGTCCGACGAGCACTTAGCCGCTTTTATTCCATTTTGAAACAAGCTGACTGTTCACTGGAACTTCGTTCCTCTCGACACCTAATAATAGTTCGTGTAGGAAAAGTAATTAGAACGGTGTTTTGTACTATTTTTCTAAATCTTATTTTAAAATGGAAAAGGATAATCATTGATTCCCCGTACAACCTTTTAAGCTTGCGTAATTTTGTGAAAATTGTAAGAGACTGAATTGGTATTTACAATGAAATTCAAAAGCCAACTGTATGTATAGAACCTGTATAGTACAAATGCATTCATTCCCGGTTTCAAGTTATGAAAGTTAGATGGACGGATACTGAGAGTTTCATGTCCTAGTGTATATGTTATAGTGTTATGACCTGGGGACATTTACTGGAAAATTTGTAACGTTCATATGAAATAAATATAAATATGTCGGACTGTGCACTTACGCCATAATATAGCGAAAGTCTTAATTGGTCCCTCTACTTCCTTGTAACCTTCTAATCTTCTACCACCAGTACAGATTAGAGGTGGGAAAAAAGAAGCTTCTTTCGGGATATAGAATACCCGCTAGTTAAATTTCATCACACCGGTTTAGTAGATTTGGAATAAATCACTGTCTAGAAAAATGATCGCCACGGTGGTCTAGCGGTCCGGCGTCGGACTTGACTTCTTAAGGTCCCGAGTGCGATCGCCGGCTCGGGCAACAAAAAAATTAAAAAATGTATATTTTAAATATTTTTCTAACATTTGTTTAAATAAAAAATTCTAACATTGCCATATTGCCACATTAATTCACTTATTTTCCAACCACAATAATCACAAGTCCAATTTTCACATTAGATATTATATGTTTTAATTTATATAAAGAAATATATAAATTAAAACATGTAATATCTAATAAATTAATATGTGTTAATATGAATCAATCTATATCATTTTCACCATTTTTTTACGAAAAAAAGTATTTTTTTTATGTAATTGTGTAAATGGATTACATAACAGATTATATCACAAATTATAAAGACTTATTTACAAGTAGATTATATTGAGCCATGATCAACATGTAAAAAAAGGTCTCGACTTGATTTTTAATG
The DNA here is from genome assembly GCA_002245475.1 of Calephelis virginiensis. Classification (NCBI taxonomy): domain Eukaryota; kingdom Metazoa; phylum Arthropoda; class Insecta; order Lepidoptera; family Riodinidae; genus Calephelis; species Calephelis virginiensis. The sequence goes on from NJDC01003815.1 coordinate 8,702, forward strand.
ATTATACATGTTAAAAATCACAGTTATGTCTAAAACTGTATGTTGAATATTAAACCGGATTAAGTTGCAAACGCATACATCCTTAAAATACATTTACAACAGCTAATAAAATTAATACTTCGAGTTTCACTAATCAGACAAGATCTGTATCTGTAATCAAGAGTTGACACGAGATCGACACGAACGAAGTCGCAGTCATCGTGATGGTACAAGTTACAACGCCACCACCAGGTAGCCCAGCACGTGACTACGTACTGGGTTACGCGGCGTGCGTGCGTGCGGCTACGATATTTTTTGTTGTGAGACCCTGGGATCGAAGCCGGGATCTTAATAAGTCAAGTCCGACGCCGGACTGGTAAACCACAAAGGCGTGTTTGTATTTTAAAACTGTTTGAATTTTAATTGTAGGTACAAATAGTAAAGCGTTTCTAACCTCATCCTGCCTGGAAAGCCTAAATAATTTTGTAACATCTTTGTAACCCATATTCCACAATTAAATATTTTTTCTTTTTCAGGATTTTAAAAATCCGTAAACAATATTTTAATGGCCGAATTTTATACAAAATATGTTATTTCGTTTACATATCTCAAAAAGGAACGACTCAAACACTATTTACATTTAGGATTCTAGGAAAATTGATTAATGTTTTTCAATATTTTATAAATTAAAGTAAATTACTCTTTCCGTCATGTTTTAAAATAATTAGTTATGTTTCACAGTGACTAGCCCTTACATCAACGCCAGCTGGGGTATGATTAATTACATTGTAAGGGACGCAAAGAGCGGAAATATTTATATATTTGTATGAAGTGGAACTGCCGCATTTTAGATGCAGCAAGTGTGACGCAATAGCACTTCGAATAGCAAATGCAGTAATGACATCCACTACATAAGAATCAGAATCAGAAAACTTGATTCATATAGACCATACAGAGAACGAAACAGTGCTTCACGACAACCTATCGCTTGTAACTTGACAAAGCGTAAGTTCGGCCACACATACTGTACTGTTCTCAACTCTGGCCAGGAAATAACTAAATCCTTTCGATCGTATCCAACAAAACTTTTTTTCAAAACAAGTCTTACGCTTCTCAATAATAATTAATAATCCGATTAAAACAGTTGTAGTTATTAACAATTAAACAAAGTCAAAACAAACTATAAATATTATTTTGACTCTGACTATCTGACGGCAGTGGCTAATGCCAACTCTTTAAATCCCGGCCTCAATAGCGCATTTGTGCAACTTTTAGATAAAATTCTCAACATGTTTATAAAATATTTTTAAAAAAACTTCTTTGTGCCACTGAAGCTAATTAAATTGGCAACTCTACTACTATATTTCGATTATAACAATATTTAAAACAAAAACCTGTGCTGTGCAAAATGAACCCTACATCTTTATAAATTTTTCATGTGTGCGTAGATTCACTCACTCATCAATCATGTTTTCGTGTATATGACTCGTAAAATTTCACAAATGCAAAGTTTATATAATTCGAGCTTTTGGCCATGGTTCCATAAAAATGTCTGTATTATGTAGGAAGCTATGTCGGGAAATTACCAATCGGCTAGATCTTTTGGCTTTGCGTAGAGATGTCGGGTGTCTCAGTGTTTTCTACCGCATGTATCATGAGGAAAGCTCTGAGGAGTTTTATTTTCAGAGATAGCGTCAGAATTTAAGATACCGTGTTCGTCACCTTGATGTGTAGCGGTCTACAACTGTGCAAATCCCAAGGCACTTGTTCCCTCGTACAACACTTTTATGGAACTAAATATCAACCGGGGTGTTTAGTGGATACGACTTAGGAACCTTCAAGAAAAGAGCGTACTCATTCCTCAATAGCAATGCATATGTAATTCTCCGGGGGTTAAGGGTGTCCATGGACGGCGGTGATCACTTCCTATCAGGTGACCCACTTGTCCGTTTACCTTCTTATGCATAAATTCTGTCAAATAAGTAGCGGGAATAGATTATTTGTCTTTGATTACAAATATTTTTTTTTGTTGAAGATTGAACTGTTTTTCATTTTACACGAGTACTAATAAAAAATCTAAAAAAAGAGGAAATATTTAATTGGTTGTTTGTTTGTAATTTTGTATTTTATAGGCTCCCAAGCTACTGAACCGCACTGAAAAATTCTTCACCATAATAGCTATTCTACATTTTGTGTACTATTGTACATTACACTATTGCAGTACGGCAATAGATCTACTTTTAGGGCCATAACTCACCGGGATGCCATTGCGAAGTGGCCAGCGAACTAGTTGGCGACGTCGCTGGCCACGTCGCCATGGCGTCTCGGTGAGTTATGGCCCTTATACATTTTTAAAGTTACTAAAAATAGTGACCATATTCGAACCCTATTATTCATACCTTCATATTAATCTTTTCCAAATAAATAAATTAATATTTAGACTGTATCAATGTCTTGAGATTATTTTTTGAATTATTCAAATCAAATGATCAGTTCAAAAGATATTAGGAAATTAAAAATTTCATACATTCATCAACATTCAACGAAATGTAGGTATTCTGTTTAGAATGAAATTTTACTACTAACTACATTCGAAAATTACGAACGAAAAACGACACCGTGTGAGTTTTTATCACACTAGCGATCTGACCCGTCTTTGCTCGGGTAATAGAACTTGTATATCTATATATTAGGTATCTATCTAAATAGTAAACAGGAAAGATTTGATTGATTATTTATTTGTATTGGATAAGCTCTGAAGCAACTGGGCCGATTCGAAATTTTTTTATGCCATTTGAAGCCACATTATCCCAAATAATCATTGGATATGTATTTTTTCCGCGGTAAAATGATTAATTCCTTCGGGAAATCGGGTAATAGGACAACGGGGCGTAGGAGAGAATAATTACCCTTCCGTGCTGAGATAGGTGGCGCTGCTTCAGTTTGTCAACTACGTAGGTCACACTATAAGTTTAGCGTAACTTAAAAAAAACAACATTTTATGACCAAAATATTATATTCACTGCTTTTCAAAATAATATCCTTTACATTTTAAACATTTTTTAATGCGATCGAACCATTTTTTAAAACAGGAGGACCACAGATCTAAAGGCATGTTTTCTACGTGCTGATTGAACGCATTCACTGCCTCTTGGGAGTTGGTAAAACTAAAACCTCTAATCAAATCTTCGATTTTGGGGAAAAAAAAAATCACAGGGTGCTCGGTCGAGGCTTTGTGCAGAATGAGTGACGAGATGTACTTTATCGGAAGCTAAAAATGACTTTGTTTTGTTGGTCATGTGTAAAGAAGCATTATCATGGTGTAGAATGCGGTTTTGGGTAGCGAACTTTTCCTAGCATCCTGGTTAAACAAATGGTAGAATACCACTCGGCATTAACACTCTTTTGATCTTCAAATGGAATTGTACAGATGCGACCCGTAGCTGAGAAAAAAACAAGATCATTTTTTTACCAACGTTTCTCGCCTGTCTCACTTTTGTTGGCCTGTTCTCATTTTCAAACACCCATTCATAAGATTGCTGTTTTTTTCGAGTTCAAAACAATAAATCTACGTTTCGTCTCCTGTGACAATGTTATAAACAAGATTAGAATGTCCGTGGTAGCACTTCCATAGCATCTGTGAGCATCATTCGACGCGAGCCTGCTTCTGCTCCGCTGTCAATTCATGAGGGATTCAACGACAACAAAGTTTCCGAAATTTCATTTCTTCGTCTAAAATTTTCTGAACTTGACTCATACCAATCCTCAATAGTCTCATAGGTAATCCGGAAGTTTTCCGCCCGCTTAACAGCAGCCACGTTATTTTCATTTACGGCAGTTGAAGGCTGCCCTTTACGAAATTCGCCATGTAAAGAAACTCGACCTCTCTCAAATTCAGCAAACCATCGCCTCACGGTGTTTAAACAAGAGGCTTCTCTCCCAAAAGCATTTTGAAGATGAGCGACACAGTCTTGCGGAAAAAAAATAATTCTAAAATAATAAAAAATCATCGCTCTAAAATTTTTTGGACTCAATTCCATTTTCGTTGCGTACGTAGAATTTTGATGTGTGATAAAAAAACAATTGACACATTATTTCCCGCCAATTGTTTTTTTTATTACCAAGGAGGTTGCAACATTTTAAAAATATAACATTCGAAATTTAAATAGCTCCGATTAGCTAGAAGTGCAAAACTTTTAGTTGTACCCCATGGCTTGATCCATTGAGTTTATATTTTGTATGTATATTTCTATGGTTTCACAAATACGTATTATGTAGATCTAATCAATTTTTCTATACATATAAATAAAAATGAATCGTCGTAATGTACGTAGGGTAGGTACTGTACGAGCGTATTCAGAACGATTGCACCAAATGTCTTATTTTGAGGGTTCCGTATCCAAAGGCTAAAAACGGGACCCTTATAGATTCGTCAGAAAAAAATGAACTTTATTACTTTTACTTAAGTTTTTTTTTTACTTTAGACCGTCGTCAACGGCCTATTTATTTATCTTACAATAAATTTCAAAATGTCTAATGTAATAG
>NJDC01003815.1:13501-48132 GCA_002245475.1 Calephelis virginiensis
ATTATTTGCCACAACGGTTACACTGCTTACGCGGAATTAGCAAAATAAAGGCTTATTTTACATCTTTTAAAAAACAAATAAATTCGAATATTTCGAAAACGGTTAGGTTTAGGATGGGATATTCCATAGCCAAATTATTTAGAAATGATGGAAGCTATACGCCCTTATCGGACCTAGGTCGACTTAACTTGTAACCCTGTATAAGTTACGATTTATCTGAATTCCGGTGCAACAGGTTGTTGAGGTTAGATAGGGAAAGCGTGACCGAATAAATAGTCCCGGCCACCGCTCGCACTCGCCGCATCTGCATCTACAAGATAAAAACGAATGTTTACATTGAAAGGAGAATTTCATTGTGTACCTACATGTTATTGAAATAAAAACCCTGACTCCAAAAAAATGAATACTTCTACCGTTTTGTAAGTGTTTACATATTTAAGATAAAACCCACAGGCATTATTGCATACATTACAGCATTGATTATTTTTTTGTAAAATACTATCGTTTACATATTATTTGATTTATAACGGCTCCATGTGTTGGTCCGGGCTTCTTTGCAGAATAGACCATCTGCCTTCTTGTGCCAGGCAGCTCGTAAAAGGCGAGCAAAGGCTTACCTTCACTAGCACCGTGACATCTTACTAGGTGGTAGAGTTTACCAGCGACTCACCCGGATTGGTACCACTGCCTTATCTATTCCTGCCGCCATAACGTCAGCGCTTGCCGTTGACGTGTTCCAGTTCGGAGGATAAGGTATCCGGTAAACCAACTTTTGCTCGAGGCCTAACATCTCGGCCTCAGGTTGGCAACGCACCATTACCACCTTTGGTGTCTCTCGGCGGCGTGAATTTCTTATCATCAGGAAATCCATCAGCTTGCATATTTTTGCATGTGACCGTGAATATAAATATCTGGAAACAGTCTGTGTACATATTTTCGCCATAAATGTATTACACATTATTGTGAGAAACTCGGATGGTTATATAGTATAAAATGTTAAGTGGTTATTTGTTTTGGAAATTTTAAGAGTGAACATATATTTGAAAATCTGCCAGCACTTTTTATTGCCCGAACATTTTTATTGCATATGACTGTACAAAGCGTTCAAAACCTGTCGAGGTGTGATGGAAGATTTGAACAACTGAAGTAAAATTGATGGAAACGGTGACTGAAAATCCTCATTCAACTTTGAGAGAGTTCGGTGGGCTACGAACTTTCTGTATCTCATCGATGTAGTCGATTTGTATTATTTTAATTAATTTATATAGTATAAAATGTTAAGTGGTTATTTGTTTTGGAAATTTTAAGAGTGAACATATATTTGAAAATCTGCCAGCACTTTTTATTGCCCGAACATTTTTATTGCATGTGACTGTACAAAGCGTTCACAACCTGTCGAGGTGTGATGGAAGATTTGAACAACTGAAGTAAAATTGATGGAAACGGTGACTGAAAATCCTCATTCAACTTTGAGAGAGTTCGGTGAGCTACGAACTTTCTGTATCTCATCGATGTAGTCGATTTGTATTATTTTAATTAATCATTTGGGTATGAAACATGTTGCTGCTCGACTAGCCCCAAAAGACCTAAATTTTCTCCAAAAACTCAATCGAATGGGAGAGTTTAAGAATATTAGAAGAAGTCAATTCCGACCCAACATTCATGAAACGCATTGTCACTGGTGACGAGACAAGAGTACTAGCTTGACAAGTAAACTAGTCAACAAGCTTCAGAGTGGCGCCTTACAACTGAGCCGAAACCGAAAAAAACTTCCCAAACTCGTTCAAAAGTCAAAGTCATGTTAAGTGTTTTCTTTGAATATGCCAAGCTTCTGAATATACATGGCCCGACTTCTATAATATATTCGAATTCTACATAAATCAGTAAAAATGTATGGCTTCGCCGTTTCGCTACCGTCTTGGCGGTGATGCAAAGTTTTATTTTCTGAAGTACATAGGGAATATGTAGAATTTGTGAAGTTAGGGTCGGCATCTTTTTCTCCATCGCCTTGGCAATTTTTACATGATTATTTTTGTGGGATTATTTTTTTTTAAATTCGCGTTAAGGTAAAGCATGATTTTTTCATGCGTTTTTAATTTAGGTGACTTAAAACTGTAGATAATAAACTCTTTTGTTTAGTGGTTAATACATTAGGCTATATCACAATACATTAACATTCTTAACAGTGGTATTCGAGAAAGAGTGGGATTGATGAAAGTGTTGGTGTTAAAATGAGAGAGGGCATGCTCTGGTTCGAACATGTAGACGTAATGCCAGATGAAAGATTGACAAAGCAGATATATGTACAATGCGGATGTGGATAGGTGTAGGTACACGAGGAGATCTAGATTGACATTAAACGATTAAATCGCTCGGGTGTTAGCCGAGGGTGGTGTCAAGAATCTCCGGAACCGGCGTGTTTGTATGATAAGGGTGATGAATGTGGAGGAAGTAAGGCCGGTCTGACGAGACCTTTAGATTTAGCACTCGATACTCTTTGCCTACTCCGAAAGGGACTTGATGTGAAGATATGTCTGTATGTATGTATGTATGTATGTATATAGGTAGGTATATAGGTATGTATGCATGTATGTATATAGCATACATTAATAGTTACCAATTTAACTTTTTGTGGGTTGATAAAATATCGCGTATCAGCATCCATATGTATGTATTTATAGGTTCTTAGAGAGAACAATTGACAAGAAGTAGCAACTGGACCCTCGTGTTAAGAAGCTCTCTCATATTTTGCTACTGAAGTTTTTCTTGAAAATTGAACTAGAAAATTGAAAAATCTACATTTTCTTTCGTTTCCCTGACCCTGGGATTGAATCCGTGACCTCAAGAAATCAAGTCCAACACCACCGCTAGACCACAGAGGCTAACAATATTACATTAATAATGATATCATAAAGAGAGACAAAAATGTATGCTTTATTGAGTATAACTAAAAATGCTAGTGGGATAGTGGTTCGCAAAATGAATGTGGGACCATCTCGGAATCATTAGGTACCTTTCGAAAAAGGGCTATTAAATAGCGACGTGGTAATGAAATAATTGGAAGTATTTTAAAGTTTTACTGCGCTTAATTAAAGCATAACTATTTTAGGTTCATGTAAGCTTTCGTAGATATAATTGACATGACGTAGAATGACATATTGCAATAGTTGAAGAGTAAACGTTTTCAGGTGTATTTTTAGTCTGTTACATTTCGAGCTCTCTGACTCTGCCGTTGCCTACTCCCCATTTATAACATTCCTCATATAATCCTGCCAATACAAGGTCATTGCCTGCCAGTGAGGCGTTCTGTACTCGATTGCATTTCAATTCCTAACACAATGTCGTGTCGTCTATTAAATGTATCTCAAACTCAAGCTGCGAAAGATGCGTTATTGCTAGTCTTTGTGTAGCGCAGGCGTATGATGTCACTTGTTTTGTAGAGGAAGTGTACGAATAGGGACGTTTAATGTCTCTACCACTACTGTATTTTATTTGCAGATATTACTCTGTCATCCTTACAACTTACAACTTGTATGGAGCATTTTGTGAAAACTACGACTAATGTTCCAAGCGTAAAACTAAGGCTGATAAAACATTTCGCTTTGATGTTATATATTCGTTATAAAGTCTTTGTATGTTTTTTTTAAACAAACGTAAACGAAGTATATTTAATTGAATCAGTAAGATCTTTATTCATATAGACCATGCAAGTGGTACTTGTGCTTAATATATCATTTTGTCATAACTTTGGTTTGAAAATGTCAACTTAATAATTTATTGAAATATAATTGATATCCCTGAGAGCGAGCGAAACTCATGTGCCTATCTTAATTTTCGGGAGCACGGAAGATCTTGGCAGTCAGACTTTAATTTTAATTTTTGAGTTCTGTAGTGATCATTTTACCCTAGTTATGTTGTGTACAGCCCATCAGACCCTTCTAACGCGATTTAAGCTTTTTACATCGATTTATCACATTCGCAAGGGATATTTTGTGCGTGTCTCGTAACCTTAAGGATCAAAAGATCAAAAGAGGCGAGCACTGCTTAAAATATAGGTATCACCAACAAGACTACTGGTGCTAAAGAGCTGTGCAGCAATTTGGACAGGGTAGGGATCCATCGCCCGTCTTCTTGTCGATATACTGTGAACTGGCTTGAAGAGTACCCAAGCAAATCCCGCGCAAGAGCGAAAACGAACTCAAATGAGGACAAAACCGTGGAAAGTAGCTCGTATATTACAATACAATAAACACAAATGTATTTTTCTACAATCTACAATGTGATTTTAATTTCCGCTGGAAAAAGTTCACATTGAATACAGATTGAAATCTCTAAGATCTCAACAAAAGCGCCTGAAAATAAACACAATAGCGTGGAGAAAATCGTGTTCACCTTAGAGGTTTGCTTACATATTCAATGTCAGCTCGCCTTCTGTCAGTTAGGTGTTGGAAAAACCTACATTTCGTCGCAGATGGTTTGTCTCGTTAATATAAATTTTTATTTTAAGACCACTTGCTTTTGGTTTAGTTATGAACCGATGCGGATTAGTGAATGTAATATAAACATTCCTAAAGAAAATTTTCATTGCAATACTGAATCAAAATAGGCTGCTTTAGCTTCGAGAAGTAGCCTGACCTGCCTAACTAACACAGGGAATGACCGAGACGGAGAACGAATTTAATGTTTGCTTTGTACCTAGTGATTCGGCAATATAACTAACTGTTATGAATTAAGATTAGATGTTTCTCAATTGTTGAGAATCGAACAACATGATTTAAATTTTGTTTCTTGTAATAAGCACGTTTTAAATTATGTGTAATTGACTTTGCCTGAAATTGGCAAAACCAATTTGGTTACCTTAGTACCCGAGCTGTTAATTCACATGGCTAACGCCACCGACCACAGCACTATGGGAAAATGGAAGAACAATGGCATATCATAAATAGTTTAATAAGTTTTTTTGAATAGTATGAGAGTGGAAATTTTAATAAACTGTCGCAATTTTGGTATACATATTTTTTTATATCTCAAACTGTGATTTGTAAAGATGTCTCTTTCAAGTCTGCTTGCTCACTTCAATAGTTACAATTTTTTTTCAAAAATTTGTAAATAACTATAAAATGTTATACATTTTTAAAAAGATAATTATTTGAAAATTTTGAAGAATTATGATATTTTAAGTTTATAATTAGATTTATATAAAAAAAATTAATAAGGGGAAAAAGACAGTTTTTTTTTAATTTATTGAGACTTTTGACAGTTACCGATGTCTCGCGGTGCTTTACATTTGTTGCTATAAAATAGTCTTCATGAATAACACATATAAAAATCAGCTACGAAAACTTTAAATATTTATTATTTATTGTTAATAAGTCGCTTCATCTACGTTTTGCACTCACCTATGGTAAATTTTTCATCAACAAAGTGCATTTTCATCAAATTACGAGTAGGTAAATATTACGCCGATCTATTTAATATCGCTATTACAAATCTGTTACATGACTATACAAACGTTTCATTTTATTCTCGTTAAATTTAAACATTACGAACACTATCAAGAATTCTAAGCATTATTATACCTTTCATACATTGAAGGGGGAAAAAAACTTGAAGCTGTTTCAGTAGTTTTAAAAGAAAACTTTCGTGTTTCTGAATACATTTTTATAGTCAGTTTTATTCAGACGAAACTTATTCTTTATTATTTTTAAAAAATAACAAAACTTTCTGTTAAAACTACGTGTTTTTAAACTTGTTTTTTCATAGGCACTTACAATCCACGCCTTACAATCACATGTGGTCAAGGTATTGAAGATAATCGAGAAAAAAATAAGATTATTAAAAGTTTCGCAATCCAAAACATTTCCTCTTCTTTTTCCGTCTTTTTATTTTTATTCCGCAGATTCAGACTATATTTTTAGCCATCATAAAAAGGAGGAGTAGGTTTTTAAATCAACTTTTTGTTTTTTTAGTATGTTTGTTTCGCGATTACTCACCCAATAACAAACCGATTGCGATGGTTGTATTTTAGAAAGTTAGGCCATGATGGCGACGTGTTCCCATATTTGTTTTATCATGATCCGAATAGATTCCGGACAAGTCGACTAAAAATTCGAAGGCTTAGATCAATTAAACATATCCTTCGATAAACGTATCTTAAGGCACGGTCACATACTAGATATAAGTATTCCCATAATTTAGACGCATTAAGACTGCAAACACCAATCATACATTTCATTAATACAGTGTCAAATTGAAAGTTTATACATTATTAAGTACAAACTGTTGCCCGCGACTTGGAGCCCATGTTGAATTGATTTTTCGTGGTTAGTTACAGGATATAAAAATTTTCTTAGTTCTTCTAAACATGTAAAATGTTGACCAAGGCTATCAGCGACTATTATCTACACATTTGATGAAATATGTTGAGCAGTTTTTGCATGAAAAGTTTCAATTCAGAATATTTAGTAACTTTAGCATACTCTGAAGAAGTTACACCTGCTTTTGGCTCTATCTACTTCTTCTGAAATACGAAAAGTAGCGTGTTTTTTTTGTTCATTCTGACTATGAAGTCCGATAGTCAGAATGCACAAAAAAAACACGCTACTTTGAGAATATGGCTTTGAACACACCTACGATGGCTATGTTCAGATATTACGTTAATAAGAAAAAGAACTAGAAGCAAAACTCGTTGAAAAACAAAGTTTCTTTATTTAAATCTCGTAGAAAAAACGATAAAGAGAAAAATGTTAATGGATCAAAAGGCATTAAGAGTTTTCATTGAATTAGATTCAACGAAAGCGCAATATATGTATTTAAGGAATTTAGCTAGCGAACGACGCTCTTATATTCAACCAATTTTATAAAATACGAGAAATCAAACATACATGTTTTCCGCCATCCTGTAATATCGCAGTAGAAATTACAAATACATGCAAACTGTTCTGCTGAAATCACAAGAATGGCTATAGATTTGATTAAAAGGTTGTATACCATTTTATATGCTCTTTCATCAGGTGTATATAAATGCCGAAAAATTTGGCAATTTTGCAAAGGATAATCTGGCACTTTTGTGTATGGTACTACATGCCATCATCAGTTCATAAAATATTGATTTAATGTGAAAGTATAATTAGGCATTTCGTATAATTAGGCCAGAAACAGCTGAAGGTCAGCGACAAATGAATATATGTTCATACTCTCCTCTACACGTCAGATCCGTACATTTCCAGCCTTAGAAAAACATATAGTACAAGTGTAAAGGCTTCTGATGAAAATACCCTAGATCTTTTAAAAATAAATAAACTCATTTTGGATTCCGAAGTTCACCAAGTATAAATAAACATAATGCTCACATTATATGAATATATTATTTGACTATATTAAGTATAAAGATATGCGTGAATTTAATATCTGTTTTTTGCCTATTAAAAACACACACACACACACACACACACACACACACACACACACGCATACAAACCTGACAAACCTGTCAGACTTCCTTCACATTCATTACATTTTTCATACAAACATGTTTCGGAGACTCTTGGCACCACCCTCGGATAATATCTAAGTGATCTGATCATGTACCTACATCCATCCACATTCGCATTGTATATCTGCTTTGTCAATCTTTCATCTGTCATTCTTTCCACATGACCGAACCAGCGGAGCATGCCCTTTCGCATTTTAACACCAACATTTTCTTTCAATCCGACTCTTTCTCGGATCTCACTGTTACGAATGCGGTCAACGAGCGTTACACCACAGATTTTCCATAGCGCTCTAATTTCTACCGCATATTTTGTCCTACTTTCATGCTCTTTCTGACATACCCAACTCTCGCTTCCATACAATAACGTTGGGATAAGCACATAATTATGCAAAGCGGGTCTAGCTTTTAGACTTAAAACCTCGCTTTGAAATAGCTTACCCAACGCTCCATTTACACTATTCCCTACACTCACTCTCCTCTCTACATCCGCGGTGTACCTTCCATCCCTGCTAAAAGCACAAATAAGATACAATTTCATACACTTGCAACACTACATCATCAACTAAACTGTTACATCCGTTCTTTCTTCTCATATTTTTTTATATGTATAATACAATTAAATAATTAATTTATTAATTAATATAAAGTTTTACTTTTTAATTATATAAAAAATAAATGCCGAACAGGCGCTTTGTCTGATGTGTATACATAATATATAGATGTCTGTATTTTTGTGTAACAAGGACCCAGTTTACTAAATTATGTTCAGTTCCTATTGCGATCGTTGCTAAAACCCATTACACAAACATATAAGTACACATAATTGCTCTTTTTGTGATAGTTGTTAAAAATAATCATTACATATTTATTTATCAACAGCTGTTTTATTTGCGACCTCGTCAGCTTAATGCTGATTTTTATACAAACTGCTGTGTTCTTTTTGTCGCTAGAGTTGATTTTTGATAAAATTATATCCCATATGTTTTGAACTTACCTTTACCGAGTATACATAAAATTTTATCAAATCGGTGAAATCAGCAGTGTAAACGTAACGACAGACAAATAGCCGAAGTTTCCGACCGCTAGAAGAACATATTATGTGACGTATAATCGGCGTTGCCGTAAACCCAAAATATTGCTACTTCCAACTTTTTATTTATGCATACTGATTGGAGAGAGTATTTTCATGCGAAATATATTTTTACGAGCGTATATGAAAAATCTTCCCCTCACACAAAACAACAATCATAATCTTTTTGTTTCAAATTGTTTTACTCTCATTGTATAAACAATGTAGGTAACTGTATCCAAATTAATCAAAAAATAAAACAAAACCAATAACCCTGCTAAAACCTATGTGTAATAAAGCCTAGAACTATTTCGATCACGCCAGTTTTTGATTAACAATATTCGAAAAAATCCACTTTCCACGGGGTATCAAAAATTTGCCTTTTTGTCGATATTTTACATCGAATTCACAGCTTATAGAAAATGGCGGATCCAGCCTTCGTGATACCCCCCCCTCACTATCATGGAAAGAAGGCTGGATCCTGGGGATGGCTTAGTAACCATCCACCGCTATGTTAAGAAAAATAAACAAATAAACAGTCAAACCTAACTAAAGTTTGGCTGTTAGAGAATCCTGACAATATGGAAATTTAAAGTAACAATCTAAACGGAAATAAAAGTTTCAATAAATGTCTGTGCACTTCACACTAAGTTTGAGTTTCTGCCGGCTAAAGAAAAAAAAAATATAAGGACAAAGGCTGTTCGTCGACGGAGCACGAAGGACTAATGTTGTAGGCCTCAGCAGTTGGGGTATTGGGATCCCTTGGCGCCTTGCCTCGGCGACCAGAGGCAGTAGCAGAATTGGATAGCTGGGAAGGCGGCCAGAGGGGCTTAGGCAGAGCGAGCTCCAAATCTAATATTATGTTTGACAACATGCCTTATGTTTGACAACATGCCTTATGTTTGACAACATGCCTATTAAATCAGTAACTTTTATTCAATACTAGCCGATCCGGTGAACTTGGTTCTCTTGGCAATCGATACTCTCTGCCTGTCCTTCAGACGTAAATTTTTTATCCCCCCGTGGAAAAAGAGGGGTGGTATAAATTTGACATGTATTTGACATGTGTGTGTGTGTGTGCCTGTAGCACTATAACTCCTGAACGAGTTTCGAAGTGGTTTTTTTTTAATACTCGGCTTGGCGTAAAGATGAATATGTGTCATATATAAGGGGACCTCCTCGTCACAAGAATCTCCGTAAGATCCAAGTTTAATAAATATATTTCATTGTTATTATACAATATGTACGTTCGAACGTTTCTCTACGTTACGGGTTGCTAGGTGTTTAGTCACCTCATGCTCTTACGTCTAAACTATAAAACTTTTGGTTTGGAAAAAATTAAGGGACTAATTATAAAGCAGATACTTTGTGTTAAAAAACGAATTGATTAAATCGGACTACGCGATACGTGTACTAAGTATATCTCAATTTATATTTTGAATTTAACCCCTCTCCCAAAGGGCATCCCTGTGGCGATCGGGATAAAAAGTATCCTTTATCCTTCCTCGAAACATAAAGAACCTACCAGCCAAATTTTGTAGATACGGCATTTTGTATGTTTCGTAATCTTTGCAGTACTTTTAAAGCACGCCATAGAAGGGAGGTGTCGTAAGTTTGATTTGTTTGTGTGTTTATGTCTGTTTGTCTGTGGCATCGTAGCTCCCAAATAGTTGTGATGCGTAGTTTTAACCCCTGATGCAAAATGAGGGGTTTTATTAGCCACTGAAGGTAAACGTATGCACATAATAGGTATGTCTGTAGCAAATAGCAATAACTTTTGAATGGTTCGACCGATTTCGATGTATTTTTGTTTGGGAGCTCACGTAATCGAGATGATTCTTGGTTACGTACCATAATGTAATGGGGTTGGTGGTTCATTGAACATTTTTAATTTTAGGATTATTATAAATTTTAAAACCAACTGTTTTAAACAAATAACAATCAATGTAACGGAAAGCATTTATTGTTCATAACATTAAATGTTCATTTAAAATACTTGAAAACTACTGCATAGAAAAAACAGACACAAGCAGTCATACAAATGTCGAAATAATACAATACCTGTATATCTATTACTGATGTTACCAAAAATCAGTAAATTTAGGTCAAAAACTAAGAAATTGATGAAAGATTAAAAAGAGAAAAATATTAGATATGAAAGATTTTGTGAAAAAACGTGCAGAATATTGGTCAAGCTTTTTTTGGTTATTACATTTGTTTAGACACAATTTATTAAAATCACTTGGTTTTGGTCATCAAAAGTACAAGGAATATTGATGAATTGTGTCATGTAACATTGTTTTTAATTATTACCACACTTCTTATATGTACATAAGTGTCATAGTCATATGATAAAAAGCATTAATAAAACAATATATATATAGCTTAGGACTGTCTATGTCCCCTCTCTGTAAACAAGGTCATTTTTTGTTAGCAAAAGTGAAGATACACACCAGATTAACGGGTGCGTAAGTTTTATTAGTAAGATACCCCCTTATGTTGATGTTTGTTATTATTAAATTGGTAAGTATGTTTGTTTCTAAGGGCTGTAGAATAAGTTTTATTAGTAGAGGGTCTGAATCTTCAGCGACCTACAGCGAGCCGACAATAGAATGAAACATTTCATAATAATTTGGTGTGTTAGAAATCATATTAAAGATGAGTCGCTTAAGCAAACAACAAAGGACATAATATTTTTAATTACTTAAAGATTTTAAAGGTTTTTTTGCAGAAAACCATAAATCAACGTGTTCGCAATATAATTTAAGCGCAGTAAAAGTGCAAAAAACCGACTTCAAATTTGGAACATATGTGGTTTCCACTTGAATGCTAATGTAGACCTGGACCAAATTATAATTGGACCACCGCGGGAGTATAGGCTTTCAATTAAAAAAAACAATTTTGAAAATCCGTCCACAAGCACCGGAATAATCGCGAAACATACGGGTCGAATTGAGAACCTCCTCCTTTTTTCGTCGCTTGAAAAAAGTGCTTAAGTTAATACATTTTTTTTCTATTATCCAATCCCGTGATATTGACGAACATGCCTGTCTACACCTAGCGATCAAGGTTAATGAAACTCAACTCAACTTCTGCACATTCTATACGTCTATCTAGTCTAATGAGTCAGGATAAAATTTTCCCTGTTACCTCAATTTACGTTATACTAATTTTATTATAAAATATGTTTCATCCTATCATCAGCTCGGTGGAGGTCAGAGCTCGATGGGGTTCGGACCTTAGGTCGTATACTGTTATGGCATAATAAGACAGCAAACAAGCTCACGGCTCTCACATAAGTGACGTGGAACATTGACACCATTGATGTTTTAGGTGCGTTGCTGTCTTATGGTCACATTGGACCTAATGCGCAAGTCTATCAGGTATCCTAATTCTTTAAAAAAAGAAAAAACAAACATTATTGTAACGCACGAAGGTGTTCACAAGCGGTTTGTTTTATTTAGATAGACACATTATTCCACGCAAAAGATAAAACTATATTCGAATAATTTATTTGGTGAGCACGTCACATCTGTTTGGAGCGAGGTTCGGATGCCGAAAGAATAGCAGCCTTCGCAGTATTTATGTGAAAGAGGCTAGAGAGCCGCGGCAGTCAGTTCACGGTAGTACTTCTGGTACGTGATGCACCTTCGTGGTACGTGACTGAACCCCAAAGGTTGAAATTTATTTACACCGTTCTGTAACAAGTTTCTAAGCGTTTTCAAATATTCAACAGTGACTTGTACGAATGCGACAGTCACAACAAAAAGTTTGTTTTCAATCGTTTATATAACAATTGTATTTGTTAAATAAATAATATTATCGACTTAGATATGCAATCGGTTTAAAGTTGAGTAAAAACAAGTTGTCCGAGTACTTGTATGACTCGGAAATAGCGGAGGCATCTGACGGCATTATGATGGAAGAAGTTGAATGAGCGATAAAAAGTATGAAATATGGTAAGGCTGCGGGAGTAGTTAGGGTTACAGCTGAGATGATCAAGCTTGGTGGTCCTGCCGTCCAGGACTATTTCTGGGTTCTTTGTAACAAATGTTGGAAGACCGGCAGAGTACCCGAAGACTGGCGACGTGCGGTCATCGTGCCCTTGTATAAAGGGGTTCACGCATGGACTGTACAAGTTACAGGGCCATTCGTTTGAGCAGTTTAGCATCAAAAGTGTATGGAAAAATCGTTGTAAGGAGGATGCAAGGGATTTAATAGAAGAAGGCGTTACTTTGCGGAAATCCATACTTAAATCTAAATAAAACTATTTAATTTGCAATTTTCCGCCAAAAAAATGTATACGTATTATGGAGTAACAAAACTATAAATATATAACTAAAAAATAGTTTTATTTAGATTTGATGCAATGGATGTCCGATGGAACATTGTGGGAGGCTCAAGGTAGTTTCAGGTCTGGAAGAGGATGTACGGATCAAGTGTTTTCGCTCTGCAACATTGTAGAGAAGCTTCTGGCTGTTAGTCAGAAGGTTTTCTACGGTTTTGTGGATCTCGAAAAAGCGTTTGATAGGGTTGTACGTAAAGAACTTTGGGACATTTTGCCAGATTATGGGATAGTCGGGTCCCAGCTGCGTGCGGTGGGTGCATTCAATGTATTTAGACTGTAAAGCATGCGTGCGGGTGGATGGCAACATATCGCCTTGGTTTGGAATTTGGAACAGTTATGGAAGGAGATTGTAAAGAAAGGGGCTTACATTTGAATGCGATGAAAACCAAAATACTGGTGTTTGAAAGAGACGTAGCCAGAACGGATATAAGAGTTTTGGTTGATGATGTAGTGCTGGAACAAGTGAATGAAATTGTATATCTTGGTTGTGCTTTTAACAGGGATGGAAGGTACACCGCGGATGTAGAGAGGAGAGTGAGTGCAGAGAATAGTGTGAATGGAGCGTTGGGTAAGCTATTCCAAAGCGAGGTTTTGAGTCAAAAAGCTAGACTCGCTTTGCATAATTCTGTGCTTATTCCAACGTTATTGTATGGAAGCGAGAGTTGGGTATGTCAGAAAGAGCATGAAAGTAGGATAAATGCGGTCGAAATGAGAGCACTACGGAAAATCGGTGGTGTAACGCTCGCTGACCTTATTCGTAACAATGAGATCCGAGAAAGAGTGGGATTGAGAGAAAGTGTTGGTGTTAAAATGCGAAAGGGCATGCTTCGTTGGTTCGGTCATGTGGAAAGAATGCCAGATGAAAGATTGACAAAGAAGATTTACAATGCGAATGTGGATGGATGTAGGTACCCGGGGAGACCAAGGCTGACATTTCACGATCAGATCAATCGGATATTATCCGAGAGTGATGTCAAGAGTCTCCGAAACCAGCGTGTTTGTATGAAAAGGGTTATAAATGTGAAGGAAGCAAGACAGGTTTGTCAGGATCGTGAGGTCTTGCACTCGATACTCTCTGCCTACCCCGTAAGGGACTTGGCGTGAAGATATATGTGTTTGTTTTTTGAATACATAATATGATCAATATAAAATAAAGGCTTTGTTAGTTAATCCGATTAAGCCGAAATTGGCTAGCTAGCTGAGAACGGGGAGAAGGACATAAGGTCAATTTGATTTTATTTTACAACAGTGAGGAAACTTGGAAAAACAACATTTTAATTTTTCCCATACAAACTGCAAAGGCGAAACGAAGTTCTATATGTTGAAGCGAAAACACATCCTATCTACTGGCCGATACATGAGCCGCCGGGCTGGTAGCCCGGGAGCGTACAACTTGTGGGGCGTTTGGCCACTAAAGAACTTGGAAATATCGGAACATGGCCGTAACACGTAATCCACTCGATTCTGATGTCCACACTCTATCATTCAGTACTCTCGCACTAACAAGTAACGTATGTCTATCCGTTGCCAAACAAACCATCGTGAACATAGGAATAAGCATTCCGCTATGACAACAACAGAAAACCCCCGAAGGGGAAAGGAGAACTCCACCCCGCTCTTCCCGCGTGAGTGCCAACCAAATAATGCACCCCCCGAATGATCCATAACCCCTAGACCCCTAGATCTAGGGCCCTAGATCGTAATTGAATTAACAATTACGATCTAGAATTATCTCTTTGCCATCCGATGACAGGGAGAGACCTATTATCAGTGGCGACCTCCGTACTAGACAGCGGTCTGAACACTGCAAGGCGTTCACAAAGAATGCTTCACGAAGCATGCTCGCTTTGACTTATATAGCCGTAGCAGCCGATAAACAAGCTGATAAGACAACACCTGCAAGCGCACCTGCTACTGCACATGGTGTTTACTTGAAGCCTTTGAATGCCAATCTATATTGCACTAGTTGCTACGTCAACTATACTAATAACCACAGTATCTAAGCCACGCATACGATCTTGCGACATATATATTATAGTCGACGATACCAATACCAAGGCAATAATTACATATTTGCTATTCTATGCCAATTGCAAATACCTAAAAAAATTAAATACTTACTTATAATGAAACTGTAGAAGAGTGCATGTGTTCATTGAAAATTTTGAGAAAAATTGTATTTTTGTCCGTCCGTCTGTCTGTATCACGATCGAGATTCACGCTTTATGTTCCAAGGAAGGTTAAAGGATATTTTTCATCTTAAAGATCATGTCTGATCTAAATTGTTACAACAATACAATTTCCACATACAAAAACTAACAAACAACTCATTGCAGAACCCTACAAGAGACATTACCGCATTGCTAGTTTCGAAAAGGTAAGGCATAGGTATTATAATTATAAGTTAATTCATTTATTTTGCTATCTGCCGCCTGCGGCTTCGCCAACGTTTTCACGGGAACCGTTTGTGCGATAGGGATCAAAAGTAGCGTGTATGTCAATCCAGGTCACAATCTATCTGTGTTTCAAATTTCAGACAAATCCGTTCATCCATTCGAGCGTGAAAGAGTAACAAACATCCACACGTAGCTACATACTCACAAACTTTCGCATTCAGCGTACGCCATGGTAGAAAGCATTAGTAGACGAGGGCTGAAGCGTTCAAAAATTGTAAAAATTGAAAAAAAATTACAGTAGGATGAAACCCATTAGAAAAAGAGGGGAATGCGTTATAAATTACGGCCAATCCGAGTTTGGTAAGTGGGGGGGGGGGGGTTAAGGGTAAAAAGTTATGGTTATCATGATTTTCGGCACACTGTAATTTATTTGATTCCCTCCCTTTCATTTTAATCATATTCATCTCTTTTTCTCATGGGTTTCATACTACTGTAATTTTTTTTGGTTTAAAAAATTATCGACCCTGGTCTATAGGGACTTCAATTTTTCAAGCGTTTCTTGAAGCCTCACAGGTGAAATTTTAATGATTTTTAATTAATTATAGTGAATATGACATTTTCAAAACATGTGTTAGCCACTAAGCAATTTCTGAACTATTTTAACGTAGGTATCTATGGGAATGTAGGGGGGTGTACGAAACCATCTGCTTCCTATTATGTGTCCCTAATTATAATATGTCGACATCGATATGATCATAATATTTAATTTCCTTTCCAACATCGACATTTCCTATAATTTTTCTTATTGTGTTAAGTTTATTCCGTTTGTTGATGATGGATTTATTCATTGTTTAACGGATTGAGCTTCCAGCGTGGCGTGTGTGTGTCCGTTTGGCAGACACATATTGTGACATAATAATGTTTTTTGTACGAAAAATTCGAAACTCAATTTCATCGCTATTTATAAACTTATGATAAAACTTCATTATAGCGAATTCTGTACCTACATGAAAGTTAATTAATAACAATAGGCGCAGACAACTAAAAATGAGATGAAGGGGAACACATTTCAAACATTTTTAATTATTTTGATTTTGTCTGATGCCCGCCTCGTTGATTTAGTTGCTAGCGTACACGGCTAACTACACCGAGCAACCGCGAGGCTCAGGTTCCATTCTCGACGGGGGCAGGCATTTGTGTGATTAACATTTAGATGTCTGCATTTCCGGGTTTGGGTGTTTATTAAATTTATTCTGGTATCTTTTTAAGTATCTCTATGTATTAGTATCGTTGGCTGACACCCATACCACAAGCATATAATTTGCTTACTTTGGGGTTAGATTCAATTTGTATTACTTGTCCAAAAATATTTTTTTTATTTATTTATCTCGACCGTAATAACGTCATGGCCCGAAAAAGGCTACTCACTGGCTACTTTTTATCCTGTTTACTAAAGGGATTCGCGTGAAAGAGGAGCAAAAGTCGAAATATGAATTGGGCTATTCACGAGTTGTTAGATTGTTAGATCTCATAGGAATTATTGCATAAAATTCTTTTCGTCCGTTTTACTTAGTAAAACCAGTACTTAATAACCTAATTAAGTTTTTTCTATTAAATAGAAGAGTTCATCCAAAATGGAGTACCTAAATAGTAAATGAGAGAAAATGTACCACATTCATTGTCAAGATTTTTCATTTGGATATTTTGAGGAGATGTACTCACTGTCTAAAAATTTTATAACCTCTTTCGGGAGGACCTTATACACGATCCGTTTGTCCCTCAAAAGGGATAATTAAATTAAAGTTCTAGTTACTTCCTGTTATTTCAAACACACGACAATTAGCCGTAAGTTTCCCTTTCAACTCAAACAGAGTCAGAATCAGAAAAAACTTTAACACTACTCCTCTGAACAGATTCCTGGCTACGCTCGCTGCGATAATTGTAATCAATTAATGTAATCAATATAATAAAACAAAACAAAATGTATAAAGTTTTCATTACCTAACACAAATTTAGTTGACAACATTTTGAAAGACATTGCAACATTCCAACAGTCATCCACGTCCAAATCCGGTAGGCACACACTATCTAGCATGTTTTTGACTTGACTCCCATACAAGCTTCCTACACTCGAGTTTTTGCGACTTTTCACCCTTAATCCTTTCAAGCCTTCCAAATGGAACACGTACTCGCCAATGCTTCTACTTCTTAAATAGACCCCTAAAGAGCTAATAATTAAAAAGTGGTCTGTGTTAAGAGTCGGGTCCCCTGTCAACCACAGTCATATCCATTACACTCATTGAATGATTCTTTCTCCATGTATGTATTGAATGTATGCCCTTATGCTGAAACATTGTGAAATATCTTTCCACACACAAATCCACATTTTAACTTTTTTATTTTTATTACAATGGAAGACAAACAAGCAGACAGATTTCCTGATGGTAAGAAACTCACGCCGCAAAAGACGCCAAAGTTGGTATTACGCTAACCAACATCATTCACTCGTTTATCACCATAGGGTCCAAGGTCGGCCTCGTAACTAGTCCGTCGCGTCCTCACCCACCCATTCAAGTCACCACACCTAATCACTATTTCATTTCCTTCAACCATATCTAGAACATCTCTCACACAATTCCAAAACTTATCCAGGTCACGAGTCAACGACGAGTTTACCGGAGCGTACGTAGCTACTACAAAAACTCACGTGACTCCCAGCTTAATGCGGACCCAGAGCAGTCTTGGGCCAACCAGACCATAGTCTTTCAGGCCTGAGGCTAAGCGAGACGATAAGATTATTTTTTGTGTTATTTAAGAGGCTTCGTTGAGCCTCTTAATCTATGTACATTACGATCTAGCCCATAGATTAATGAGTAATTTTTATTTTACTTAATCTACTAAGTTACTGTCTCTAAGTATAAGTTTTTACTTAGTGTTTCAAAAAATAAGTCACATTTGTATTATGGACTTTAATCACTATCACTTCTTTTTGGCACTAGGTACATTACACTATTTTAAACGGTTTTATAGCCTTTTACTTTGTCTGTTGTATCTAGGAACTAGGTTGCCACGATATTCACTTGATGATAAAGTCGATGTTGGTTAACTTCGGCACTTTTTTTTAATTATTTCACTGACGAACACCAGTTTAAAGGCTCGGTAAAGATTATCGTTTCTATCAGGGCGCATAAGCAAAAACTCTCAAAACTTTATTTTGGAATCGTTGGATTCAAAGTAAATTGCTTTTTTGATACGAGACTTATAAGAATGTTATGTCGTTGGAATCTTATGAGTTATAGTATCAGATATAATTATTTTTAACTAGTTTTGGCTTGCGTCGTTTTTGTAATTTAAATTGAAAAGCTAGGAATATTTGCAAAAAGTCCGAATAATGAAACAAAACAAGCCATTATTCGAATGAATTTTATTTTATATACTTTAGTTTACCTTATTAGACTACATTATTAAAAAAATAAACACCTTTGTCAATACATTTTAGTGGATGCTGTAAAAACATGCTATAAAATTGTCTTCCAAAGGTTGATCAACCGACAGGTAAGATTAACATCACTAACATAGCATGGATATGACCAGATACGATGCGAAACGATATTTTTTTTATTCAATATATTATTCAATTGTTGTAAACCTAAAATTAAACAGAATAATATTTATCAGAACACTAACCGCGTCCCGCAGTCTCACCAGCGCACAAAATGAAATTGGATGGACAAATACAATCTCAATGACATTAAGGAATGTGTGGCATAAAACATAAAATAATAGATCGATAAATACTTGGGGCACACTAAAAGTTTTGCACTTCTAGCTAATCGGAACTATTTGAATTTCGAACATTATATATATATTTTTAAAACGTTGCAACCTTCTTAGTAATAAAAAAACATTGGCGGCAAATAATTTGTCAATTGTTTTTTTTTAACTCATCAAAGTTCTGCGTAGGCAACCAAAATAGAATTAAGTCGAAAAGATTGTGAAATTATGTTTTTTTTTATGATTTTAAAAGTTCTCTTTCTCCGCTAGACTGTGCCGCTAGTCTTCAAAATGCTTTTGGGAGAGATGCACCTTATTTGAGCACCGTGAAGCGATGGTTTGCCGAATTTGATCTCTCAAAGGTCGAGTTTCTTTACATGACGAATTTCGTAAAGGGCGGCTTTCAACTGCCGTCAACGAAAATAATGTGGCTACTGTTAAGCAGTTAATTGAAGAAAACCTCCGGATTACCTATGAGACAATTTGAGAACTATTGGGGATTGGTATCAGCCAAATTTAGAAAATTTTACATGAAGACTTGAAAGTTCGGAAACTTGGTTGTCGTTGGATCCCTCATGAACTGACAGCAGAGCAGAAGCGGGCTCGCGTGGAATGGTGGTCACAGATGCTACTGAACTACGACCACGGACATTCTAATGCTGTTTATGACATTGTAACAGGAGACGAAACGTGGATTTTTCTCAGGTACGGGTCCCATCTGTACAATTCCACTTGAAGATCAAAAGAGTACTAATGCCGAGTGGTATTCTATTATTTGAGTCATATAACAGCAAATGCAGCTACATTCAGTATAGGGTGGAACTGGATGTTGCTGCCTTTGCTTTTATATAACTCCTTTATTGACCTAGGGTGCTAAAAAAAGTTCGCGAAAGACAACTCAAAAGCCGCATTCTCCTACACCATGATAACGCTTTTTCACACACGGTCAACAAAACAAAGTCTTTTTAGCTTCCGAAAAAGTATATATCTCGTCACTCATCCTGCGCATAGTAATGAAACACGTGCAGTGGCTGTTCAGACTATCTTTACTTTATCCAAAATGGCAGTTAGGTAGTTACACGTAGCTCATAATAGATGGCACTAGTAGTACTCTGATTGTATTATTTTGATACTAATTTTAACAGCTCCACTTATCAAAATAATCTACAACAGAACTTTTTTATATATCAAATATATAATATATTACATGCACATTACATTATCAAATTAATAGAAGTAAGACAGTTATTCATTAAACAATACTTTGAATACCTAACCTCTTTATAAAATAGTAATGTTTTTTCACCGCTCAATCTCTTGGTTACCAAGTCTGCTGGCATATCAGCTGTTGGCAGGTTTGAGAGAGGCTATTTTAATATAGTGATAGCGAACATCTATGAGCTTGGTTTTTTTTATGAAATAATGGGTTTTCTGATAATTTCTGAGCACCTTGATTATCATTATACAATATGATTACATAATCGCAACTGCCTACTAAACAAGTTTTTTAAATAAATAGCCTCTTTACACGCTTCTGCTATAGCCATATATTCGGCTTCAGTACTTGATAAAGCTACAGTACACTGTTTTTTACATTCATAATTATGATATAACGGTTCCTGAAAGTTTCAAGTAGAAACCTGTGTACAATTTCCTATCTTCGGTGTTTGAGGCCCAATCAGTGTCAACAACACCCTCCAATTTTTACTTATCTTTGCTAAACATTAGTCCAAATGCTTCAGTTTTAGATAAATATCATAAAATGCGTTTTGCATGCTTTCAATGTGTATAGGAATAACAATTATTAAATTGACTAAAGTAACTTACACTATAAGAAATATTTGGACGAGTCAAAACACTTAAGTACATTAAGCTACCAATAATTATTGATATAGGTATTGTTTACAAACTTCTACACTTTTCTCTAGATTTAAATTGCTTTCAATGGGAGTATCAACAACTTTACAATTTGTCATATTAAATTTACTTAAAATATGATCTACTAACTTTTCTTGATTTAAGAAAATACAGCCATTCTTATACATTTTTACCCTCATACCCAAACATTGTCTCAATTTCCCCAAAATTTTAAATCTTTAATTTTAAATTTTCACATTAGATTAGTTTTTAACTCAATTACCATGTTACAACTGTTTGAAAAAATGAAAAAATCATCTACAAAAATTGCTACTATGATCTGATCCTTTTTACATTTTTAATATACAGACACGGTTCTGACTTTGACTGGACAAAATTTAATTTTAATAAACAATAACTTAATATTTCATTC
Source organism: Calephelis virginiensis (assembly GCA_002245475.1). NCBI lineage: Eukaryota > Metazoa > Arthropoda > Insecta > Lepidoptera > Riodinidae > Calephelis > Calephelis virginiensis. The sequence goes on from NJDC01003815.1 coordinate 34,874, forward strand.
CAAGCCGTTGCTGATTGTTTTAATCCATAAATTGCACGATTCATTTTAAGAATACAATTTTCTTTACATTTCAAATTGGGTAGTACTTGCATATAAACATTTTCATGCAAGTAATCATTTAGGAATGCAGTAGTTACATCTAAGTGAGTTAAAGCAAATAAATGTCTTAATGTAGAGTAACGAAGCACTGATGAAAATGTTTCAGTGAAATCCACACCTTCTTCTTGTGTGAAACCCTTTGCTACCAGTCTTGCCCTACATCGCATACTATTATCACTTTCATACTTTTTCTTAAATACCCACTTACGCTGCACCACTCTATCGGCTTTTTTCCTATCTACAAATGTCCAAGCTTGATTTTCGTTGAAAGCCTGCAGTTCATCTGTCATCACCTGTCTCCACTGGTCCTTATCTGGCCCATTCATTGCTTCTTTATAACTGGTTTCTTGATCGAATAACTCCAGGTTGTCCAGAATACAAAGGTTGGTCATATCAATACTTTCTACTGGCTTTCTCTTACGCTTAGTATTCAGCTCCACTTCAACTGTATCTTCTTCAGTCATCGATTTATAGGAGTCATCTTAGGAAGTTGATGATTCACAAATATATGTCATATCATTTGTATCTGAAACTGAATTTTCTATTAAACTTTCATCTTCTAAGTTTCATCTTTCTCTGAGTTTTCTTGACTATTTTACTACAATACGAGCTGTGTCTGGCTTCATTTTTCTATAATTATGACATCTCTGCTCGTAGTGACCTTTTTGGTTATAGGTTTATACAATCTGTATCCTTTTCGTTATCTGGATACCTCACTAAAATCAATTTGTCAGCCTTATCCCATTTTAGCCTTTGTATTTTGGGAACATCCACCATTGCTTTACTGCCAAAAATTTTTACATAGCTAAGGTCTGGTTTCCCGCCTCTCAAATGGTATCATCATGCCTAAACTGGCGGCTGGCGTTATATTCTTTAAGTAAACTGTGGTATTGACCGCTTCAGCCCAAAAGTGTTTGTTGAGATCTTCTTCAAACAATAAACATTTTGCTCGTTCAAATACTGTTCTATTGCATCTTTCTGCGAGTCCATTTTGCTCCGGAGTGTGAGGGTTGTTCTTCTGAAGGACAATGCCACTTTGTTTTAAATGGCTCTCCATGTCACGTGAAAAATATTCACCTGCGTTATCGGTTCTCAACATTTTTATTTTGTTTCCTGTTTGATTCTCAACTAAGCTTTGAAATTCTTTGAAATACTGGAACACTTGGTTCTTTTCCTTGAAGAGGTAGACAAAAGTCATTCTGCTGGCATCATCCACAAACAGAAGAAAATACCTACTCTGAATCCAGTAATTTTTCACTTCTGTGGTTAGCTGATGGGAAAGGTAAATGTGTCTGTTTTTCTTCACAGCACACTTCGCAATTCTGTATTTGTATATCAGCTTTCTTATCAAAAGAAACTCCTACCACGGCTCTTTCTTTCATTTCCTGTCAGGACTTACAATTTATATGTCCTAACCTTTTGTGCCATGTTTCTATCAACAAAAACGAATTCTCGAACTTTCTTGTGTTTAATTTATACGCACTATTATCAAATTTGCTATAGCAATAAGCTCATTGGTTTGACTGTATATCAAACAGACATCCTTTTTGAACACTACTCTGTTGCCATTAACTATAAATTGGCTTACGGACAACAAGTTTGTTGTGAGATTAGGTATATATAATACATTTTCCACAATCACATCATACTGTGAACTGTTTACGCATGTCGTTATCTGTGTTTCACCAACACTTCCTACAGGCACCGTCGTTTTATTTGCCACTACGATTTCTTCATTGTTGTGCACTGGCCTCTTTCTGAGTAAACTCGCTCGCGTCCATTGACTTCTTTGTATATGGACATGAAATTTCTACGAAAAAAGGCTGCCGTTGACTACTAAATATGGCTGCTATTTTGACATTATAAAGCTGTCCAGAAAAAGTAGAGTATCGATATCGATACAATATGATCTATTAGTGACGATTGATAGTTAAGTTTAGGTAAATAGATAAGAATTATTATTTACCTACCGAATGAAATTGCAAGTATCAACTTACTTACTTACTTAGTACTACTCAATTGACTTATAAATAGGGAAATGTAATTAAACGAAAGAAATAATATTTATTTACTTTCCACGAGTCACTTTTTTTATATTGTGGCGTGCAAATATGTTTATTATTTATATAAGATAACTCTTTTTGTTTATAACAAGATTCATTATCATTACAAAAAAACTGATCAGATTACATTCAAACCGCTTTCTTTACTTTAAAATGGTCACTTGAAAGAATTCTTATTACGCTAGACTGTGATTGATATTTTCAGTGGGAATGGTATACATTCTTATCTTGTCCAAATATGATTTTCTAGGAAGGAAAAATAAAATACCGACAATTTTAATAGTACATCACCATAAAATTGAACACTAAAAATGGCTTTTCTGGCAAACATGTGAACTGTTATGACGTCTCACTTAAAATGGACCCCAAAATTGGCATAGACAAAAATGTCGTTATCTCTTTCGGCGTACATAATATCAACATTTGTTAAAAAGAGACAAAGAGATGTTTTTAAGTTATATGTCGTATCCAACGGTATTTATACAACAAAATTTGCTATAGAACATTGTTGCACTTCTTTATATATTGTTATTTCTATGGCTCGCGCCTAAATCGATGTACCAGTATTCTGCACTATAACAATAGTTAAAAAATGCCGCACTAAAAGCATTTAGGTACTTGTTTATTTGCTTTCAATTCAGGACACTTATTTTTATAATGGCCAGTTTTCTTACAATTATAGCACTTTATTTGTTTACTTTTAGTTGAAATGTCATTGGACATCGACATTTGTCTGACACTTTTTAGTTGTTAGGTTTGTGTTGTTTGTTTGTTTGTTAGTAGGTTAGTGTTGCCACTTTTTGACCGCTGCTGTTTTGACCAAAATGCTGAGTCTGTTCCAGTAGTATCAACATCAGAAAACATATCAAGCAATTTCAATTTTATGACGTCAGCACTAATGGCTATGCCAGAATGTTCTATCGCCATTATTATGTCAAGCCAGCCAAAAGTAATGATCCAATCCACTCATCTGTGATTTCGATCCTGTCCCCTTCGATTTATGTGCTGTCTCGACCACTTGAGATACATAGGATATCATGGATTCACAATTATTCAGACTTATTGAAATCAATGTTCGAAGCAAACTGTTTTCCGTTGATATTCCGTGTCGTCAAATAACTGTTTCATTTTTTTCCACACAGCGTCCACTGTAGTCTCACTTTTAATATGCACATATAACGAAGAGTCAATAGGTAGTCATTACGAGTTTAGCTTTGGCTTTCTTCATCTCAGTTTCACTGTAACATAAAATTGCTTATTGCAAACGCCCAACCGTCCTAATTTTCGCGTCCTTTTAGTTTCGGCACATTAACTAAATATCCCGACGTCGACATTCCCAATTCCGATTATTACACTACTACTACTAGGTAGCAGATTTTCGCAGCGACTCGCCCGGATTGTTACCACTGCCTTATATATTCCTGCCGCCAAAATGTCATGACGTGTTCCGGTTCAGAGGGTAAGGTAGCCGGTAAACTTACTTTTGCTTGAGGCCTAACATCCCGGCCTCAGTTTAGCAACGAACCATTACTAACTTTGGTGTGTGTCTCTAGACAGCGTGAATTTCTTTTCAACAGGAAATCCGTCTGCTTGTTTGCCTTCCTATAATATAAAAAAAAAAGAAAATACTGGGCCCATAACTCAATGAAACACGTGCAGTGACTGTTCAAAGACTAACTTTATTTTATACAAAATGGCAGGTAGGTAGATACACGTAGCTCATAATAGATGGCACTAGTAGTACTCTGATTGTATTATTTTGATACTAATTTTAACACACAGCCCCGACCCAGCATCCTGTGATTTCTGTATTTTCCTCAAAATCAAAGATTTGATGAGAGGTTTTAATTTTACTAACTCCGAAGAGGCAGTGATAGCGTCAGCAATCAGCACGTAGAAAACATGCCTTCATATCTGTGGTTCTCCTGTTTTAAAAAACGGTTCGATCGTATGAAAAAATGTAAAGGATTATTTTGACAAGCAATGAACATAACATTTTGGTCATAACATGTTGTTTTTTTTTAATTTACGTTAAACTTATATTGTGACTTACGTATATACAAAATTGTTACATATATTATAAACGGATATTTACAAAAGTTTGATATTTTTTCATTTAAAAATACCTTCTTTTTTCAGTCTTAAAAATCACGATAAGTTCAAGTAACTTAAAAATACGTAATGTACTCGCCATTGATATTAATGCCAAGTTTTTTCCAGTCTAGAAGCTTGAAGACATCTTTCAGTGCAGCAATGAACAGTTTCGGAGAAATACTGTCTCCTTATCTCACACCTTTCTGCAACAAACATAGCGACTTTCTGGTACAATCGACTCAATACTTCGATGTATCAATAGTCGATGCAGCACCGCTGTAATGACTGAAACACTGCTTATGTCTCAACCGAATCAAAGGCTTTCTCGTAGTCTACAAACGCTAGACATAAAGGCCGATTATACTTCTTGGACTTCTAGTAATTCTAGCGCAACGCGTGAATGCGATCTATTTTGCTAAAGCCTTTACGGAACCTGGCTTATTCAGGATGTTAGTAATCGTCCGTAACAGTCGTTTCGTGGCGACCCTTGAAAACAACTTGTAAACGTGATCAGAAATGAGATGGATCTTTAATTTTTCAATAGGGTTTTTGCACCTTTCTTGAAAAAAAGAATCACCATACTTCTGGCACACGCTTCTAGAACACTGCCTTCGAGGATGACAGAATTAAATTAGCTTCTGGAGGACCTTAAATACTGGCATTCGACCTGTACTCCGTAGCTCAGCAGTAATTCCATCGTCCCCCTGCACCTTATTGTTCATCAGTTGTTTCAGGGCCATCCGAATCTCGTACATACTGACGTCCGGGATGTCTTCGATGTAATGTCGGGTGAGTTTGGCTTTAAGGTTTTTAGTCAAATTAACAACGGGTCATGTTGAATTGTGCATCTGTCCATAGGAATTCCCAACCTCCCTCAAAATCTCAGCCATAGATGAAATAACGGTGTCATTTTCCGTTTTCAGTTTGACGAAATGGGTCTGGCCAAAAGACAAATCCGTAGCAAACACCTTGGAGCCCTTAGTACGCTCGATGTGGAAGGTGGCGGAAGTCATTACGATTCACAAACCAGCACACCTCCGCAAAAGTTACATCTTATAGACACATCTCACTGCTACCAGTGATGTCTATGCTATTTGAGAAAATTCTTTTAAAAATTTGAAACCAATTTTAAATTTAAGAAATTTAGTTCTAAATAATTAATTTGGATTCAGAGAACAACATTCCGCAATAGACCAAGTACACAAAACAACAAACATCTAACAGAAGTCCTTGGAATAGATAAAAATTTGCTCAACAGTTTTCCTAGACGTGGCGCAAGCATTTGACATAGTAAAGCAGGCAGCATTAATTTATAAGCTAAAATGTGTGCATCCCATACAGTTTGCTAACATCTTAGAATCATACATTGAACAAAAAACATTCAAAGTTAGGTATGGAGGAGCCTACTCAGAACTAAAATAAATTAAAACTGGAGTACCTCAAAGTAGTGTTCTTAGTCCGGTGTTGTACCTGCTTTATACGGCAGATGTGCCGGATAAAAAAGCAATAAAATTACAAGTTTTGCTGGTGACACGACTTTAATGGCCGTCGGAAGCACGCAAAAAGAAGCAACACAGAAAACTCAAATAGCTTTAAATAAGATACTATCATGGACAAAACAGTGGCGTGTACATTTTCAAATTTACACGCTAAATTCAAAATCTAATCATATCAATTCAAATCTACTCATATCAATTTTACAAGTAAAACATGCCTATTTATATTAATGAAGACAGAGTAACGTGGTTTAAACATAAAATGTAATAATATTCTGGGCACATAGACATAATTACAACCAAAGCATATAAAATTTTGGTTTCGTATTAAGATGTTTTCCTGATGTTAGTTGTTTACGGGTAATAAACGCTACATACGTAAGATCATGCTTAGTGCTGTGTTGGTGCTGTCTCTCACCCTGCGCACCAGGAAGGCACATCATTTGCTCATAGTTGCGTAGAAACAGTCAGTTCGCGCCACTGCGAACATCCCTAATGCATTGTAATATTACAATGCATTGAATATTGAATGCGGTGGGTGCTGTAACATCTCCAATTTATTAAGTAGTTTGATTAAGTCGTTTTAAAGATTTAAGCATAAAAGGGACATAGAGATATAGGAAGCGACTTTGTTTTATACTTTGTAGTGATTATAAATTATTAGTATTCCAAGGCTTTCACAGTGGTTAGACGAATATGAAGCCGTGTAATATCCGTCAAGTTAAAAAACTTTGTTCTCGACCTTATTTTAAAAATGTTTCAGAAAGACAAATAATATGTACGCACCAGCAATATAATAGTGTTAGATGTTCACTTTTATTAGTTGATATTATTCAATAACACACTAATTTCTCTAAGTTTTGTCTGCAAATGTCAGTTTGGGCTTATTAACCGAATTATTTAAACTACGTTTATAATTTATATTCACGATTTTACCGTCTGAAATGGACAAAAAATTACTTTTGTAATCCTGATAATCTCTTTTAATATTCGATTTATTATATATACAAACGCTCAATGTATGTTTTGAGTGAACAATGTTTATATTGTGCTAAATAGCTGCCTATATCAATGGAAGTACAGTTATTTAAATGTTTTGTGATTGCTTTTAGGTTGTAATTTATAACCCCTACATTTGAATATTTATCAGTAGTAACTTTTTTGGCAATGATTTACTTTGTTTCCCGGACTGGTTTTTACTGAAACATCTTGGCTGGAGTTAAGAATAATTTCCTTTTGCGATGAAATTTTAAACTTTGAAAGCTTGATGACTCTAACAACTTATATTTTTTGGGTCGATCTTCTAGTTTTCTTACGTAGAGTTACATTTGTAGGAGGTGTACGCTAGCTAGCTACTTGCTTTAAAATTGTAATGTTTTTGCTCAGTTCTTCGTTAATCTCACGGAGGCAGTTATTTTCCAAAATTAAATTGTCCATTTCCTAATGAGCACTGTCCTGTTCATATATTTATAAGTTAATTTCCTCTTCCCTTAGTCTAGCTATCGCTTAACGTTGACAAATCCGGTAAATTTCGTACTAAATACTCTAATAGTTAGACGTTTCGAATGATTTTTTTGATTCAGTTTACACAGTATGTAGTTTCTTTTTCTCAACGTAATATTACAGAAATCGATTTTTCAAAAGAAGGGTACATTTTCTAATTTATTAGTTATGTCGAACAGAAGTTATAAATCCCTGGATTTCCGATTTGAAATCTATAGATTTTAGAAATGAAACGATCAAAACGGGTTTGGTAAGTTGAATTTTTACAGCAATATGTAGATATTTACGTCTTTTTAATTGCAAAGTAATAATGCCATACACACACATTATGAAATACACACACACACACATACACACACACGCACACAAAGACACTTCAAACTTATAACACCCCTTTTTTTGGGGGTAAACATTACTGGACAGTAGACTAGAAAATATGGTGGACTTGGATATTTTCGCTAAATTTCATCATACCATGTAATGCAATTTAAATATCGTGTATTGTAGTATATTTTGTGTATTGTAGTGTGTTTTGTGTATTGTAGTGAATTTTTAATGAAATGCTATTTTCTTCCTATTTTAATCTGTTTTTGCGGAGAAAAATTACGTGATATTTGCCCCAAAGTCAGATTAGATAAGATTCAGCCACAACAACGAAATACTCTGAAATCACTCACTTAAAAAGAGGGTAAGATGTTGAATCTTATCCTTTGTCTGATGAATACATTACGTAAAAAGACTCCCGCAGTGCTCGCAGTTCAGAAGCTTATAATGTAAAAGGTAAACTGGTGTATAAAATACAAATAGTCCCGATACTTGGTAAGTTTTCAAAGGATTTGTATACAACATTTTTAAAAAACTATGACTGAGCGTTGTTATCATAGTGAATCATTATGTTTCCTTTACGCAAAAAACTAAAAACTCATTAAAGAATTTACGTTAAGTAGTACAAAAAACTTTTAACTTAAGATAGTTAACATTATTTCTTACGGTTTTAAATGCACATCAAAGTAATACGTAAACTGCCAAATTACGCATGAAAGAATGGTTTAATAATAAAATAAACATTATAATTATAATGTTAAGGAAAGGTTCAAAAATGAGAAAAAATGTGAGGAAGAACTGTTTTCCTATTGCCTCCGTGGTCTAGCAGGTGTTGGACTTAACTGCATGAGGTCCCGGGTTCGATTCCCGGGTTGGAAAACTAAAAGAAAATTCGTTTTTACAATTTTCTAATAAAAAAAATGTTGCTTGGGATTGGAGATATGCCCGGTTGGCGATATGCTTGCCACCTATCACATTGTGGGACTTAGTGTCTTCGGCTAGTCGTGGAAGCCCTGGTTGTGCCTCTGCCTACCTCTGCGTGGTTATGGGCGTGAAGATACTTTTGATTTTTTTTTAAGTAATCGTGTAGAACAAAGTTCGGCGAGACTGCTAGTTTGTGATAAATATAAAAAAAATACAGCCTGGAGTTGGATCCGTTAGCTTCTTACCCATTTCATCGTTCTACCTGTTTCACTCTTAGTAGAGATGGCCAATGACACGTTTTCCTAATTGCTTTTGGATCTCCAATCAATCAGTTAATTAACCCTGTTTTGTATTTGCCGCCTAAAACGGAACGCCACCTGTCAAGCGGAAGCTGTTCGCCGTGTCGCCACTGTGTCTACATTCGCTCTGTTCACGATATCAAAAATGTAAATGGTTTTCGGAATTAAACCTAATTACTCAGTTTTTACGGTGTGATATGCAATAGCGTCGGATTAACTGTAATTGTTATTGAATCGGTCCCCTTAATGTAAATTAATCCAAGTCAATTGGTGGATTTTGTGATCTTGTGGACTTGTTGTCGGTGACGTGGTTTGTGATAATTAAACGGAATATAAGTTTATTAATAGCTTGCGTCGGGCAAACTTGATGTGATCCGGACGATAGTACAATAGAATCAACGCGTAGTGCTTGGTGTACCATTGGAAGATGACAGCAGGGCATGTAATCTTATTAGAGAAGACTGGGAAATGAAGTTTAATTACGCTACCAAATTGAAAAGTCAGCTCCAAAGTTACAATTTCGTAAATACATCTACCTTTTTAATTTAGCATAATTATATATTGTTATAGCTTCTTCTTCTTTCTTTAGGTTTTGGCAATCTCGTTAGTATTTTGCCATTAGTCAAATAGATTTTTGCATCGAATTTTATATCAATTATAATTAGTCATCAGTCATAAGTCGTCAGTAAGTCATTTCAGGCTCTTGGGTAAAGCGGTGGCCTTTTCACACAAGCTCATGTAATGAGATTTGGTGGCAACGAGGAAATATACGCGCTAATTTCTTAATGATTATTTTATTTGTGCACTTTCACTGAACAAAATTAAACAAAATGCCACCAAAACTGACTAATTTCACTCAATATTAACACGAAATTCAATAATTATGAAAAAACTTCGACCATCTTTTCTCTCGATGGCGCCAAAACTCTATTGTTATAGCTATAGATATATATACAGATGTTAGTCCGAAATAAAATAATAGATGGCTGATTTTGAGAGATCGTAATGGACTTAGCAATGTAGTTTAATTAAAACACGCTAGATGTCACGATTTATAAACATTTTACTGTATGACCAGTTTACCTTCATTTTTCAACATGGTATATTATCTAAAATCAACATTTTATACGACAAAAAAGTTAAACCTAATTTTATTATAGTCGTGATTGCCAATGTACAGTTTATGGTTTCGCTACAGTATTGTGAGGTTGGTGTTATTTGCCGTTTATTTCAGAGCTGAACGAAATGTAGGTATAGCCGTTTCTTAGAACGTAGTGATTATATACTCTATGGTATATACGCCTAACATTTTGTGAAATTATCGCAAAATCAGTATTATTATTTTTGTAATGTTTATGTACTTCTTCGCTATCACATTCAATTGATTGCGCGATATCAAGACAGTCTATATCGTTCAAAGTTTGTAGAACATTATCCATTATTAATATATGGTTTGAAAAACTCTTTAAATTTCACTTCCGTCCGTAGGGTGATTTTTATGTTCCAATAAAGCGGCGACGAATTTATTTTACATTTATTACCCTATTTAGATTTTGCATAAGTTTTAGCCGGGGATAAAATAAATATAACATTTTTATGTAAACATAAGTATGAGTGTAATAGTGTAATAGGTATAAGTGTGTAAGTTTGTATTTGTTTGTGAGTATTCGGTTGAATAGTACGTCGAATGATGTATTTTGTATTTACGTGCAGATGTACGTGGTGTTGTTGGTATAGATACTCTCATAGAACTGTATTTTAACGTGTTTTTGTGATGTATAAAAGAGTATTACTTTGAGTTGATTGGCATGGTTACGTTTGTAAATAGATGTTCGCGTGTATGGATGTGTAATATTATATTGTATAGTTTTGTGTTTAAATCTAAAACTATAGGTTAGTTATATTGAGAATAGAAAATAGAAATCCTGAGGGTAGTATAATGTGCATATTTAAGAATCCTACAAAATACATAAACAAAACATTAGCAACTAACCTACATGCATGAAACAATACTACCTTTGTTAGGCCGAGTTTACAACGCTGCAAGAAACACTTTTTATGAGCATAAATAATAAATAGTTCAATTTTAAATAGTTCAAGATACTTCTTATTAGTCACAAAGAATCTCGTAGGTGATGTATTTGTGCTTCATTATTTATACGTATAATCGGTGAGTTTTCCTGTTTTCGGATGTACTCTCTCCCACAAATTGTCCAGCAGAACTTAAACAAGTTTTATTTAGAAAGAACTCGAGCAAGGTAGAAAAGGCGTGCTGCTTTAGCTGTAAGTTGTTCCCCCACGTAAATAGGCGTGTCTTCGTTTTTAGTAAATCCTAAGTGCTTAGCACGTAGTTTTTATTTATTTTTTACATTAAAAGATTTAGTTACTTTTATGATGTCTGTTTTCAAGATAGTCGATGAAATTTCAACAATTATAGGAGCATTATTAGCGTGTTTTTTTGACTTGATCCTATATGTTATGTCTTTTATATCAGACTTTGTAATATTACAATTTATGTTCTTAGATAGACACATGACCATGTTTATAAGATCTTCTCTAGTTTCGGAGGAGACGTAGGGCATATCTTTTTATATTTGCTTTCTGATTTTCTCTTTGCATGTATTCTATCTTATCTTCCAACAGTATAATCTGTTCTTTATCTTTTTCACCTTGCATTTCTAAGGATTCTACCTTCTTTTTCAGTTCTATGTTTTGCTCGCTGAAAAAAGTCAATGTGCCTTCAATATTACTGTTTGTAGTCGTAATATCCATAAGTACTGATGTAATTTTTTTCAGTTCGTTTTCTTAAGTTAGCATCATAGACTTGATCACAGACATAATTTCTTTTTTTAAAATCCTTGTATTCTGACTCAAAATCGTCTCTTTTTCTATGGCTGGAAACCCATGGCGACCTAGATTTTCCCACAATAGCGCAGCATTTCAAAGAGCTATGGGAACGTTACTTTGAAATAACGGCTGCCCACCCAAACCTGGTGTTAGCAACCGCGTGTGACTACACACCGGTCGTAAACGCGCCTGCCGAACTTAGGAAGCCCCGTCACGTCCTATGGGATCCTCCGGATCCAATAACCGTGGCAAACGCGAGCTTCCCTCCCAACCAAAACAACACTAACTCACAGGACACTACGTTACACCGTCACCGCCGGTCTCGGCGATGAAGACCTCTTTTGCGCCCGGCGCCTAACGTCGAGCAATGAGCCGCCACTATTCCTCCATCAAGTTCATTCAGTAACCAGAACGCAGCACCAAGTCGAGGTACGTTCTCCCGCGAGACAGCCATTGTTGCTGGCATTGTAGTGAACAGTCCAATCCATCTAAATAATGATATCTCGAGCTGAGCACTCTGCTCGGGCCACAAAGCCCTGTAAAGTTGTAAAAACCGCGAGGTTGGTAATATACTAGCCATTCCAAAAAAAAAACGGTGGCAAGTCACTCGTGTATCGTCGTTTGTACGGTACGGTCGATTTTCTGAGGATCTCTTGGTGTCGAGGCGAAACGTACGTCGAGTGCGATTTTGTGTTCTCTGTGGTGAGTTCTTCGACAAAGTTGGCGAAGGACGTAACAAGTAGTTTTATTTTCCGAGTTCGGACTCTATTCGTGATCTAGTCGCGGTGGTGCGAGGTGGGAACTTTAGGTAGGGTTGTAACATACGAAGGGCGTGACAATTTATATTGTTTCCCAAATTTTTTCTTTATTCGTGTTCTGGTCGCGGTGGTGGGCGGTGGGAACATTAGTTAGGCTTGTTACATTGCCGGTGTGTAGTCACACGCGGGTGCTAATACCAGGTTTGGGTGGGAAGCCGTTATTTCAATGTAACGTTCCGATAGCTCTTTGAAATGCTGCGCTATTGAGGGTAATAGGCCAGACTAGGCCATGGCCTGGGCCCCCGACGATCAGGGGCCATCGAGAAAATTTGACATTGAAATTTTACAAAAAAAAATCTGTAAAGAAACTTCGATTCCAACTTCGCTTCGCTTGGAAGAAAGCGATTATTTTATAATAGTAACTGATAGTTGAAGCTTATTTTATCTTTTTATAAATGAACGATCTCAAGATATTTGATTTGTTTAACTTTAAGAATGTTAAACTGCTGAGTTATTTAGATACCTCACTTTTGATTATTTGTAGAATCGAAAAATATATGATTTGAAAAAAAAATATTTCGTTTGTTTTATTGTGCTTAAAACCTTCATATGATTTAAAAATGTTTGAAATTCTGAAATAGCGAAAATAACCGTCAATTTTACAATATTTTAGAAAAAGAGAGAGGCCCCAAAATCAAAATGGCCTAGGGGCTTAATCCGGCACTATATTTGGAGGACTACTCACCACAATAGTTACTGTTATAATGGATTTCCGCAAAGTGACGATTGATTCAATAAAATATTTGTAAACAATCACTGACATATTTCGACATTATTGTTTCTTTTTTGTGA